>PVHY01000183.1:149800-162854 GCA_004024945.1 Uropsilus gracilis
AAAAAAAAAAAAAAAAAAAAAAAAAAAAAAAAAAAAAAAAAAAAAAAAAAAAAAAAAAAAAAAAAAAAAAAAAAAAAAAAAAAAAAAAAAAAAAAAAAAAAAAAAAAAAAAAAAAAAAAAAAAAAAAAAAAAAAAAAAAAAATAGACAGGACTACGTCAAACTAAAAAGCTTCTGTAGAGCAAAAGAAATAATAAAACAAAAAGGAAAAGGAACCCCAGCAACTGGTAGAATTTTTTTGCCCTTTATACAAATGCTTCATAAGGGTCTGATAACAATGATCCACAAACAACTCACACAACTTAGCAAAAACAAAGCAAAAAGCCCAGTTAACAAATGGGAAGAAGAACTGAAAAGACACTTCTGGAA
Organism: Uropsilus gracilis; assembly: GCA_004024945.1. Taxonomy (NCBI): domain Eukaryota; kingdom Metazoa; phylum Chordata; class Mammalia; order Eulipotyphla; family Talpidae; genus Uropsilus; species Uropsilus gracilis. Next base: position 150,168 of record PVHY01000183.1, read on the forward strand.
AGAGGAAACACAGATGGCCAATAGGCATATGAAAGAATGCTCCACATTACTAATATTCAGAGAAAATCAAATCAAAACCATATTGAGATACCATCTTACACCAGTAAAAACTGTCCTTATTAAAAAAATGGACAACAGGTTTTGGTGTAGATGTGGAGAAAAAAGGACACTCTTACACTGCTGGTGGGAGTGCAAACTGGTTAGGCCAGTATCCAGGGCTGTGTGGAGAACCCTCAAACAACTGAAAGTGGAACTACCACTTAACCCAGCATCGCCACTGCTGGGGATCTATCTACCCAAAGGATACACAATGACCTATACTCCCATGTTGCTGCAATCAAACTTTAGTGTACTGAAAATTGCCTGGGCATCCTGATTCAGAGTAGAGCTCTGAAACCTACCTTTCAAAAACAAGCATATCACATGATCCTAATATTTATAATCAATGGTCCTTTGAGAATCAACTGGGTCGGGTCTGGTATATTGGATTTTTTCAGACAGTCTTGTAGGTAGCTGTTATACACAGACGTAAAAACCTAAGTTTTTCTAGCTTCTTACATATTTGATTGTTACAGGTTTTCACCTTTAATCAGTTTCACTTTTCAGTTTGACCTGAGGTTTGGAAATAAAATTAAAGTAAACACATTGATGTAAGGGAGTTATTCAGTGTCCTGCTTGTTTTCAGACCACTGTGCTTGAATTTTGGGGTCAAAGTTCCTGTCATTAGCAAAAAGTTGCATCTCTATTCTAGGCACATGCAATTATGCAATTTCCTTCTGGAATTTTTTTAATCGAATAATGTGTGTGTATATATATATATATCTCTATCTATATCTATATTTCACATTATTTTGATCCCTGGGGGTTATCAACTACCTTCCCTCACTGACCACTCCAGCTGGTCCCCACTCTTCTGTTGTGTACTTTCATTTGGTTGTCTATATATTAGTGAAAGCATTTGGTTTCTGTCTTTTTCTATATGGCTCATTTCTGCTAGGATGATTTCTTCTAGGTACATCCAGGTTGCCATAAGTTCATCAAATTTGTCATTTTTAATGATGAGTATTACTCCATTGTGTATGTATACCACATCTTTTTCATCCATTTGTCTGTTCTGGGGCATTTGGGTTGTTTCCATGTCCATGCAATTTTAAATAGTGCAGCAATAAATATCTGAGCACAGTTGTCCTTTTGTACCCACATTGAGGTCTCCTTTGGGTAAATTCCCAGAAGAGCAATTGTTGGGTCAAATAGTAGTTCGATTTTCATTAGTTTGAGGGTTCACCACACTGCTTTCCATAGTGTCTGCACCAGTTTGCATTCCCACCAGCAATGCAAGAATGTTCCTTTCCACATCCACACCAGCACTTGTTGTTGCCTGTTTTTTTTTTTTTTGAAAAATACAACTACCCAAAATTGAACAAAGAAGAAATAGAGATCCTAAATAATCCAATCTCAAGCAGTGAAATTGAAGCAGTCATTAAAACTCTTCCTAAAAACAAGAGCCCAGGACAAGATGGCTTTACACATGAATTCTACATGACATTCAAAGAGGAAATAACACCTACACTACTAAAACTCTTCCCAAAAATTGAGAAAGAAGGAAAGTTCCCAAACACATTCTATAAAGCAAACATCACTCATACCACAACCAAACAAGGGCAGCACCAAGAAAGAAAGCTATAGAAAATTTCCCTAATGAACACAGATGCAAAATTTTTAAACAACATCCTAGCAAATCAAATTCAATGATGCATAAAAAGCATTATTCACCATGGCCAAGTGGGATTTATCCCAGAGGCACAAGAATGGTTCCAGATCTGAAATCAATTAACATAATTCACCACATCAACAGGAGAAAAACAAAAACCAGACGGTCGGATGTACAGAGAAAGCATTTGACAAAGTCCAGCACCCAATTATGGTAAAAACCCTTGAAAAACTGGGGATCAAAGGAACATACCTCAACATAATAAAAGCCATCTATGACAACTACAGCAAACATCATCTTAAATGGGGAAAAACTAAAATCATCCCAATTAAGATCTGGAATCAGGCAAGGATGCCCACTTTCTCTTTTTAACATTGTTTTGGATGTTCTAGCCAGGACAATAAGGCAAGAGAAAGATATAAAAGTGATACAAATAGGAAAAGAGGAACTGAAGCTATCATTATATGCGATGATATGATTCTTTATGTAGAGAACCCCAAAAAAATCCACAGAAAAACTTCTTGAAACAATAAACTAGTTCAGTAAGGTAACTGGTTACAAAATCAACACACAGAAGTCAATAGCCTTCCTATATGCAAAAAGCCAAGCAGAAGAAGATGAAATTAAAAAAAAAAATCCCATTTACCATTGCACCAAACACAATTAATTAAATACCTGGGAATAAACCTAACAAAACACGTGAAAGAACTATACAAAGAAAACTTCTGGAATATTTTAGAGTCAAAGATATTGACATTATCAAGTAATTAATAATTAAAGGTAAATATATTGCACTGTCCCTGAACCTTTCTATAAAATTATATAGCCTTAAAAACTAGAGGAACTTTATTTAAGCCTTTGCTCTCTAAAAGTTAAAGAATGAATTAAGACTTGACTATTTATGCTGTCAAAAAATATTTGTGAACTTATAAAACCATAATAACTTATCAAGTAAAATGCAAAGAACTGTGTTGTATTTTACTACTGAGATTTTCATAATATATATCTAACAGAATCATATATTCCTGAAATAAATTGGAAATAACTATTTTGTTTGACAAAAAAGAAATCTTCATTATATGAAATATAGACAACACACCGAAAGGTGTTTTTAATATGACAAAATTAATACAAAAACACTTTCCAATCTAGGGAATACTTTTTTAATAAAGTGGAATTTATTTTATTTTCATGTAAAGAATCTGTCCTTTTGGTTTATATCTAATTGCAACAAAAATGTGAATTCTTAAAGTGACTATATACATTTTAATAATAATGACTCTCTTTGCTTAAGAACTTTGAAATATGAACTAACAGAATAACAATGAAAGTAAATTTGAGTGATTTCAAGAAAAAAAGCCACTCTGTAAAAGCACAAATTTAGAAAACTCACCCTAATCACAGATAACTCAGACTACTTGGCTGATATTTTAAACAAGGATATCATCTTAACTATAAGTAGCAGGGCCAACCACAGAGAAAACTGTGATAATGAGCAACTCTTCCAACTCATATTTATTATTATTATATTATTTTCCCCAGATCCTTTACCTCTAAACCAGTAAAGCTATTTCATTATGTTGGGTTCTGATTCTATCTCCACAGATGTCTTTAAGCCTGGAGAGAAAAATCCACTAAAATGCCTTTTATTAGTAGGGTGATTGGACTAGCCCCTCTTGGAATATTTAAATTTTAAAAGAATTATCAATTTATAAACTAAATATCAAACTCTATGTGGATTATTTACTTACTACCAAGACAGTAGTTAGAATTAGAGTTTGCTGTTTTTCCTATTACCCTATTATCTGATCTTTGGAAAAGAAATAGTGAATGACTTGTTTGGACTACAAGTTTTTAGATTTGTATTTGCAGTATTAGTTTGTGTGCAACAATTAAAAAAACAAACTATGAAGAAAGCTGATTTTGGAGCTATCCTATAGGAGAACTAAGGTAGTTTATTGTATGCGAAGGGATGTGCAGGTAGAAATATAGCTAGCACTGCTCAGAAAGTGGCTTTTGTTCAAATATTTTATAATATTTGAATTTGGTGTTTGCATTCTTATGAGACTTGCAGACAAAAGGACCCTGCCAAAATCTTGTAGCCTGACAAGAATGGATAAATTGCTTTCCTTCTTCCAAGTAATCACAGGTCACCTTGTGAGGAAGAAAAGAGGACAAATAAAATATCACTGCTGTGTGTCTTTTGTCAGCCTGCACATTTGAACAGCCACTTTATTCAACTGCTGGATCATATTTCTGTTCTAACTAACTTACCTGGCTGAATAACAGTGTGAGAAAAGAGGACACCATACATTCTTTACTTTTATTAATTTCTATAGCAGGAATAAAAAGATAATACAATTCAGTACTTAGAATATTTAAAGATGTGCACAACTGAGAAGAAATCAAAGGGCAAAATAGTCTCTTTTGAGAAAACAAAATTAATATGTTGTGTGATACTCTATTAAGTTTTTTAAACATAAGACACATTAACAGAAAATACCATTTAACAAATATATTAAATATGTAATTGGATTTCCAAAATATGATATTCATTAGTAAGTATGGAATAATCACTATTATTTCACTCCTAATATGCACTTTTTCCTTTGAGATAATTTCCTCTAAAATATGCAAAGAACTTTCATGCTATAGAGTGCTCGAACTTCTTTGTTATTAAGGCAGAGGAAATTTGCATGTTCTTTATTGAACTTACAAATCAAGATGTGTATGTGTATATTTATTCTATCAATAAGAATCCATAAAAATTGTATATCATCTGTAACTTTTTCTTTATCTCTGTGGCTGGACAATATTAGCCCAGATTTCTTTCTTTTCTTAATGCCTCCTTCTGAAGGCTCCTATTCAATCCTTTGTAAATTGGAGACCATAATATTCTTTGCTAATTATATCACTTTTTTATAAACTTATCATACCCATATTCTAGCAGAAATAACTTACATTTCACAATTTCTTTAAGAGAATCAATAAATTCCAATAGTTTTTTTTCATTTTCATAGAACACTCATTCTTTTTATTTTAAGAAGTGATAACTGATGATTTGTGACTTCCTATTCACTCTGATCTTTCATACTGACAAAATTCTCTGCTGGAAACTCGTATAGGAGGCAAACAGTTACGTTTATAGCTCTATATAACAGCATGATTTTTGTTTGTTTATTTTAGCAATAGTGTATTATCAATTCAGGGAGACAGATGGTATGAGTAGGATGTAGGGAAAGAGATTAAATTTTGAAAATTTGTTTGTTGAGATGATGTGTGTGAGGATGAGAAGTAGAGAACTGCATTGGGAATGGATATCCAAGATACATTCTAAAGACATCTGAACAGGACTTAAAAAGTGACTGAAAGGGATAAGCATACAAAAAATTGGGAGAGATAATTTGGGTGACTGTTTACTACAATACTATTAACTGAAGAGAAAAATAAGGGTAGAAGACATGCAGTTTTGAAAGGATCTATATAGTTTACCATATGCCACTTTAAACTGAAGTGATATTGAGTTATAACATGATTTAACTTTCAGATGCACATCATTTATAAATCAACATCCATGTATATATGTGTATGCATATGTACGTACATATATACATGTGTGCATAAGTGTATATATACACATATATACATAGATGTTGATTTATAAATGCATAAACATATGTATATTTATATATATACATATATATACACACACTGTAGTAAGAACACCACTAAAATTATTCTTAATTTGACACAACTGCAAACTATTAGTAGGTATTCCGTCAGTAACTATGCATATAGATATAGAAACCATGAGGGAAATAAGTCTAAAAACATAATTTCCACACATGTGATTTTCTTGAGGCAAATATTTCATACATTCGTCCTTGTTCAACATCAAGTAAAATGCCAGATACCTAATGATCATGCAGAAAGTATTTGGAAAATTGAAAACTAGCAACTACTGTATCTCTTGAAAACACCAAATTTTCCACTGAATCCCTATGAGTTAAAATGTAACATATCATTACTCAAATATATGCTAAATGCTTTCTAGAATCTTGAGATTAGATTTTCACAAATATAGTGTAGGTTGTCAGTAACCTTTTCTTAGGCCTCCAACCTTTCTCAATGCTGTAGTCCTATAATTTGCAAATTGCTAAGACAAAGCAACTGACATATTAGAACAATTAAAGCTTATCAGGTGGAATTCCATGACTCATTTCCTGTGTAAAAATTTTAGCTTTTTCTTTAAAAGATAATTTAAAAAATATTCATAGTAGCTTTAGCATACACCTTAACATATATGTGGACTTTCATCTAGGGATTACATTTACCTGAAATATTTATGGAATTTTTCTCCCAAAAAACGTAAGATAAAAGTGTGCCAAATACACACATTCAGAAAAGCATGCATTTAAATACAGTGAAAATGTAGGTATCTATCCAGTGGTTTTCAGAAAATTATTGTATCAGGGAAAAATAGTATAACAAATATTTATCAAGTACATTCTATGATGTACAGGAGCTGGGCCACAATATAAAGAACTATTTTACAATCAGCCTTTCTTATGGATCAGGTCAGAAAATAAACACACAGATTCAAAGTGAAGTGACTAGGGTCAGCCTGATCAAGCAGTATTGAAGGAGATGCTTCCTATCAGTGGTCATGCCTTTCCAGAGAAATGGCTTCTTGGGATCAGGAGTATCAATGAAGCATCAGTGTAAATTAGACTGCTAATAAGAAAATGGAAAAATGCTAACAGCAGAGGAAGAACATCTACAAATGCCAGCAAGCAAGAAAGTTCTTGGTGAATTTAGGGAATGGAAAATGGTTCAGTCTGATTGGAACATGCAATATGAATGCAGACTGATGAGATCTTAATGTTACTATGTCCCTGACATGGTAGGAAAGAAGGATAAAAAAAGAGTGTGTTAAAAAAACACAAGTAGGTAAATGAGTAATAACATGAAATTAAAGAGACTTATATAAAACTCAAATATGTTTGAACAGTTGAAAGATGTTGAATTTATCAATATTTCCCCTTATAATCTGTGTATTAGAGACCTTCAAATATAAAGTTTTATTGAATTCAGAAATAAAGGATTTGAAAAAGTACAGAACACTAATAAGTTGTTAGGTATTAAAAGACCACTATACAAAGGCACAGTATTCAGCTATTAGTCAAATAGGTGGCACAATGATGATATAGTTGTTAACTTTATCAATTAATAATATTTCCAAAATATTTCAATTAAAATAAAATTCATTTTCAGCTTTATTATAGAAATTTCATGTGTAGCCTAACACCCAAAATGTTAACTATACTTTCAAGTTTTCATCTCATTGATGCTTTTTGGTTTATAGCTATTGTGATTACTTAATCTTTTTTTCCAAATGGAACATTTTTGAGAATGAAAGAGGTGTTATGAATAATTTTACAAGGACAGCAGGAATAGAGATGAATTGCTCTGGGCAAATCAAATGTATGATTATTATTCAAAATGTGTTTTCATTTTAAGCATGCTTAAAAATTACACTTATAATTCAGAATATTATCAAATGTAACTTTCATTTCTCTTTTAATTGAAATGTTTTAATTATTTAATATTTCAAACTAGTGATGTAGGCCATTTGTCTTCCTAGTTTTATCTTTACATTTCTTTGTCAGCATAGAGTATAAAACACTGGCAGAAAGAGAAAACTAACACAATAAGTTGCTAATTCATGAAATTTAAGAGCTGTTAACTGCACTTTTTTTTTTCAAAGCAGAATTCCTCTTTAAAAATTAGAAGATACTTAAATTTATTTTCCCTTGGTTTTTGATCAGAAATTGGGATCATTGCCAATAAAAACTTTTATGGACAATGAAAAATTAAGCATTATTAAAGTTGAAAAAAAGGAGGAATTTGAATGACAGCACAGAGAACTATGAAACTAATATAATAATGGACTCCTATACAAAGCCACAATACTCAGCTATTGTACAAGTAGGTGACACATTATTATTCAGATAGATATCTTGTGCTTTTTATTCCCTTAAATGCACTCAGTCATCTGAGTCTAATAATGTCTGTAATATTTTCTTTTAATATTACAAAATGAAGCTAAAAAATAAAATCTATGGCCTTTTTACTTGATTTTTGTTTTGCTAAGTGATGGACTGAGTTACACTCAGGTATACCAGAACAACTGACTTTGATAATAAGGGAACATGATTGATTTCCATTTTTTAAACAAGACAGTGATGAAACAATGCTTTGTTAAATTTCTTAACTCCCACAGAGCACAGCACCATAGGGCTCCAGCTATTTATCAATCAATAATATTGGACATATATTTTTTGGATGATGGATATATATTTTTGAGTTTTATATAAAATAGTCAGTGTTAGATAAATTTCATGCATGACCATTTCATACAAATGGTGTAGTCTTAAAAAGCTCTATTGAGGAAATCTAAGGAAACTAACTGCACACCATGTTCTCTTCATGAAATGGTTCTATAGATCATCTTCCTGTTAACTGCATGTATCCTGCTGCATCATGCCTCCCAGCTTTGGTTTTTGCTTTTCCTAAATTCAAACATATTTTTATACTTATTTATTAAAAAATCTGTCTGTTACAGTTATATTTAACTGGCAAATAATCTCCAGAAATATCTTCTTATTAAATAAATCACTAGATTAGATGCTTCTGTGCTTTGGTAATTTTTGTAGGTGAATTCCTATTAAAATGTGGTGTGTGATAATTGATTTACTGGCTTATATTATTCTCTTTCTAGACAATAACATTCTGAAGGCTAAAGGACCATAAAGTAAATAGGACTTGGTGATAGCAAAATATGACATACTTTGAGTATATTAATATTGTTTGGACTATAGTTCAATGAATAAAAAATATATATGAAACTAATTCAATGCACATGCTCCTTACTTTTCTTCCTTTAGCACTTTTTTTCAAAAGATGTTTGCAAACACATTTATCAATAAATGTGTATGTGTAGATATGAAAAGTAATATGATATATGAAAAGTAATGCATAAATATGAAAAGTAATACAGTATTAAGTAATGAATTACTAAATTTACTATATACTGTATTTCTAAATGCAGTATTTACTAAACTCTGTTTGTTTATGTCTTTTACTTTATAGAGCATCCTCACGATGCCCATTACTATTTGGTAAGTCACTATATTCTTACTGCCCAGCTCACAATATACTTTTCAACAAAATATCAGAATTAATTCACAGATCATCTTGTTTTCCACAGTACCTTTAAGTGATTTCACTGTATTATATAACAAATTACTAAACTAAACCTACAATGCCAAATGCATTCCCCCAGCTTTTAAGACAGCTTCAATCTTAAGACATATAAATATATTGAAACCTATAACTTTAAAAATTGCTACACAAGAGATACTTTCTTTCAATGTTAAAGGAGCATAGAAACATTTAAAAAAAACTATATTTTTAAAATAGAGATTAATTCATGCACATTTAAAATAAACTAATCAATTCAGCTTCTGTAGAGATCAAAATTAACTCCTTATATTATAAATTGCTAAAAAGATAGTAAGGATTATTGCTTGATTATGCAATTTACTAGAGTATTTATAATATAAAAATAGTCAGCATTTGAATCTCACATAATATATTTAAAAAATTAATACAATATGCTAAAGATTCTTCATTAGATATTTTAAATTAAAACTTGAATTTGCTATCTAATTTTAAATTTATAATATAAAACTTACTACAATATATCTATATGTTATTTTGAGTAACAGTTGAAATACACAAGAAATAAGAAATTAAGTATAATTTACCTTAATAACCAAATCAAATTTCTGATGAAAGTCTCTGTTTACTGGCTCCAGGAGACTAAGTTCTGCAGTCCTAGGATGCATGTGGAAAAATCGTGGGTAATCCTCAGGGGTCCCTACAAGACATTGAGATTTTGGCATATGATTGGAAGCAGTTGCAAATGCTACTTTCATTAATTGAAGAACAAAACTGAAATTTAATTAGTAAGTTTCAAAACTACACAGTAAAGGGAAAATGAATACAAATGTGCTACGGAAATAAATATCTAAGAAGTAAAAGGATAGATACTATATTTTATTTAGACAAGTTTTGAAATATCTTTCATTTTATTTGTAATTAATTGCATCATAGGAAGAGAGATATTAAGTGTAGGTATATGAAACTTGAATTATAAAATTGTGTTTTAATGGTGCATAGATTTTAGTTATAACCTACATGGTCTACCTACATATTTTATAATAAAAAAATGACAAGATGGGAAGATCTATAAAATACAAAATACTAGTAAATTTTACTAAAAACCAAGATGTTTAGAAAAGCATATTCTTTTCTAGTTAACAAAAATAGCTTTTTTTAAATATATACTCCAACTAATCATATCATTGAGTTAAAATACATTTCTTCCTTCATAAATTTCCTTCAATTAAATCATTCTCCTTTGTAGGATGTAACATCCTTTTACCCAAAGTGAAGAAAGAGAAGTCAAACCATGTGATGGTAGACTACGTGCATTTGGCAAAATAATAGCTGTAAAACAGCAAAATTTCCATACAAAAATCTACTCTGTGTTAAATGCATACATGCATAAGTTTCAAGAGTTCTATAAACCACTCCATTTTACAAAGGACAATTCAGCTTGCCAAATATTAAATGTATTAACAGTTTATTTGTTAATATCTTTTTGTCTCAATACAAGAAGAGATTATGTAAAGGATAAACAATATAACATTAAACTTGAAAATCCAGAAACAGTAAAAACTAACATGAACAATCAGTAAATGATAAAGGAATCACCTCAAAGCAGTAACAGAAAATGAATTTTCTAATTGATTCCAAACTAGAAACGTTCTTAGTAAGAGAGACAAATATAAAATGATCAAATCACATTTATTCTTCTTACAAAATAAAAGACTAAAGTTCAAATGGAAAAGAAATACATGTATAATAATAGAACAGTACAATGTCTGCTGGCACTATAGATGTATTTATATCCCAGTGTGAGTGGGCATATCTCTTCTAATTATAGCTCAAAATTGAGAGGTAATAAAAGAAGAGAGATACTTTTGTTAATATTACAAAACACACAATAAACGAAGCAAAACCATGAATGAAAAACAAGTAATACATTAAAATAAAAATAATTTGGGGTCGTGATTGACTAGATAGCTTACAGTAATAGAAAGGCAAATGGCTGAACTCTATACAAAGATATTAACAAATAAGAAAAATTCAAATGAAAAGACTCATTAGATAAAAAATTGTTAGATTAAAGATGATCAAAGTTAGCATCAGAATCTTTGATAAGCTTGTGAGAAACATGACTTTTCAGACATTTCTGGTATTATTGAAAGAGTGTCACAAAATCTCTGATAGGACATTTGTAAAATCTATCAAAATCTTATTAATATTGGGTGATTCTGTGAAGATAATAGAATAGAAATTAGAAAGGACCAGAGATTTATCACCTCACCTCAAGATAATTTTATGTGGCGAATAAAACTCTATATTAAACAAAATATTATATAAATATAAAATATATTTATATATTATGTAATATAGTTATATAATACAAGTTATATATTGCATATAATATATTATAGATAATAGTTAAACTATATATTAAACTAAATATATTAAACTGCCAATGCAGTATTAATTTTGTTTAATGACAGTTCCTAGCAGAGAAGCAGCTACCCACCCTCAATCCCAGCAACTGTGGACAAGCAACAAAGCATGTGTTCCTGGAACAGTTTACACAGTTTGTGGAAGCCAGGGTTGACAAAAATTACCTGCTTACCAAATATCAGAAATCTGTGTTTTGATTGGTTGATTGCTGCTTCTGATCACAGATTCAAACAATCACAGATGTTGTACTTACCCCAGATGCTACAAATTTCTTTCCCTAAGTCTAAGTGACTTTCAAGATATTTATATAGGATTATGGATTTTCCCCCTCTCTACTTTTCTTTTATCCCTTTTGGGAACCAAACTTTAAAGGCTAGAAGATTGAGAAACAATATTTAAGAGGGTATAAAAATTCACTGTGCATGCCCAGGGGAAGGTACAGCTGTAATAAATACTTGAGGAACCATCTTATGTTTACATTGCAGACTAATCCCCAGTATAGATCCAACCTAAAATAATTAAAATAAAATATACCAAACCCAGGGGAAATGGGAAACTCTGACTTCAGAGTTACTGCATGATTAGATCCTAATTTTCAGTTTCCAACAAAAAAAGCACAATGTATACAAAGAGTCAAAAAACTGACCCATCAAAAGCAAAACTATAATAATAAATAAAATAGAAACTGTCTCTGAAAAATATATGATTTTCCCCCTTGGTATAGATATTCTATACCAGGATAGAATAGAATTTAAGGCTGGAAAAGTACTCACACATGCTTTTAAATAACTGATTTGAAAAAATTAAGGAAATTAAACAAATGTAAGAAAATCCTATTGCCTCCTATATATAGTATATATTATATAAGAAAATATACATGAGAAATTCATAGATAGATAGATTGATTGATTGATTGATTGATTGATTGATCAGGACCACAGATTAGTTTTTTTTTTAAATATTCAAAGCTATAACTATATATACACTAATGTCCTTTTAAAGATTTAAGTAATTAAATATATATATATATACACTAAATTAATGTCCTAATATATAACTAGAAGTGGAATTGTTATATCGTATGGTAATTCTATTTTTATTTTTTTGAGTACAACATGGTTTTGCATATGTTTATACCAATTAACATCCCACAAACTTGTAAAGGATTCCTTTTCTCCATGTCTTTGCAAAGATATCTTGTCTCTTTCCTAGTTTGATTTAAGAAAAATAACAATGATGAAGTTGAGTTTCATTTTGGTTTTGATTTGCATTATAATGATGATAAGTGCTGTTTAGCAACTTCA
>PVHY01000183.1:162954-184136 GCA_004024945.1 Uropsilus gracilis
AAAAAAAAAGAAAATAATGGATCAAGATGATATTGGGTTGGCTTAGATTGTGGAAGTAGTGATCAATAATCGTGATTAATACACTGATGACAATAACGATGGTAACATCAGTGAAAGGGTTGGAAAGGGTAGTAAGCAGCGGTAGGCATCAGCATCTACCTCTACCTCCACACCTCTAATAAATAGATTACAATAGATTACAAAGGAGAGCTTCCTACATGGTAAATGAGAATACATTATTTATAGAGACTAAAATGGTATGTTTTAATTTATCTTTTGCATTTTTCCAGTCTTAAGTTCTACTCTATCTTTGTCTTAAGTTCTACTCTATCTACTCTATCTACTCTACTATCTACTCTATCTACTCTATCTCTGATCTGAATCTAAGCATTTAGTTTAGTGACTAACATAGTCTCAAGCCTTCACATAATGAAATTAATGATATATGTACACTGATAATTCATGCCAAGATTCATACAGACTTAAGCCGGGAACGGTGGACCATGCCTGTAAGCTTCAGCCTATGAAGTGGCTGGGACTAGGGATAGCGGTTTGAGTCCTGCTCAGGGCAACACAGAAAGACCTAGTCCCAAAAAACAACTGGGCATGGTGGCACACGTCTATAATCCCAGGTACCTGGGAAGGTGAGGCTGGGGATTGCTTGAGTCTGTGGTACCCTGGGCAACGTGAGCCTGCTGGTTCCACGGGCAAAAATAACGAGACCTAGTCTCAAAAAAAAAAAAAAAAAAAAAAAAAAAAAAAAAAAAAAAAAAAAAAAAAAAAAAAAAAAAGATTTATACAGACTTAAAAGAGGCATGTGTTTATGTTCATAAGAACTTCTTTTAAAAAGTTAACATTCTTTGATTTGCCACTGGTTTGTGACATACAACTAGTTCTAGAAACTGTAGTTTCAAAGAGAATTTTCAGTATAGACAGCAGTGACAAGTAGTGACTATCTGCAGATTGTTTAGTTGATAGCTACACATACACATGCACACATATACACACATACATACTGACTGAATGATGGGATAAGGATAAAAAGTAGTTGAGGATAATGTTGAGTTCCAACAGATATTTTCAAGAATGCTTCAAAAGTAACCCCATCATTGCAAGTTATATGATCTGTCTTAGTAACTTAAAAATAACAACAGCATATTATATATATATATATATATATATATATATATATATATATATTTACTTTTGGTACAATTAGAATTATGTGCATAAGTATAGATTAGGACAGCTTCTGTGGAAATTTTATAGGTAAAATTAGTCAAGGGTTTAATGTATTTTGTGCCTTTCATCTAAAGATGATCTTTCTCCTTCTCCCATATGGCTATAAATAGCTTTCAATTCTTTCAAATTTATTTCAAAATTATATAGTTGTTCCAAACCTGTGATAAATTGTAAGAAGAACAAATAGTAACTTTTTCAACTATTTTAAAAAAATTTTGTAGAGACTTCTGAGGTGATAGAAACTATCAACACATAAAGATTCTATTTTTACAGTTGCTTTCTTTCTTGAACTTATTTATCTATTTGTCCTTGTACACATTTCCATAGAGGGTAAAAATCTGCTAATTCTTAAATTATGTAAGCATAAAATTAGTAATTAGTTCCAAGAATAAAATCACCATATTAAAGTTGTTTCCATCAATTTGGCAGGTTTATTTTTCTTTAGAAATGATTGCAGAATATGTTAGTGTAAAATTTTAGGAGATACAAACCAACAAGAATGGAATAGAGGATGCCTGGCCTATCTGATGGTGGTTGAATATTCCGGTCCTGATCAATGGCTTCAATTGGTGGGGTAACAATGATGGGGTTCAGTTCTTCCTAGAAAAAAAAATAGAGTTTAGTTCAGCTTAATCAATACCCTCTGAAACTGAAACTCAGATAGTATACTCAGATGAACAGTCAGTCAGTAGTTAAAAATCAGGTTTTATTTTTTTCTCTTTGGTAAAATAAGATGCTTTTATCCAATGCACCCATCTGAAAAGCTAAAGAGATTTAGCTTCATATGTTTAAAAAATTATCAGGCACAAAAGATTATTGTTTGATAATTCCTGACTTTGAAAATGTTTTCCCCCCCTCTACTAAACTATCCATGCTCATATTCTATCTATTTATCCTCCATTCTTTGCACCTTTCCCCAACTCCCTCTGGTAAACCATTATCTTTTATTTTTTCTTTGATGATTCCATTATTTAATTTATTCTATTATTTACATATTTTGTTGATATTTTCATACCATAAATGAGTGAAATAATCCAAACTTTTCTTTTACCCTTGAACTGATTTCACTCAACACAATCATCTTTAGGGCCATCCATTTTGTCCTGAAAGCCACCATTTCATCTTTCTACACAGGTGTGGTATAAGCCATGTTGTTTAAATAAATACATAGGAGTGGTATTGGTACACTAAATGGCATTTCCAAATTCATTTTCTTGAGATATTTGCATGCCATTTTCCATAGGAACTATGGAAATGTATTTCCCAACTATTATGTATTTATATGTATAATACATATATAAATGTATTTCCCAGTTATACAAGCTGTTATCTTGTATTCCCAACAACAGGGGAAGAAATTCCTTTTATACAACAACCTCATTAAAATATGCCATTCTCATAGGGGTGAAGTTTCAGTTTGAATTGGATACATTGGTCTGCTAATTTTGAATCTAAGGCGTGTAAGATGTCTTCAGTCAAAGCAAAAAGAACATATGTATCATATATTTGATACATATAATTTTATGCCACTGATTTCTCCTTAAAATAAATTATCAGTAATTTTGATTTTTCTCCAGATTTGAATCAAAAGAAATAAAATTTTATCAACTAGTTTTTGATCTTTGCTTTTAGACAAGTTTTATGAAAATATTTGTATTTCTAACTATATTTTAAAATTTCACATAAATGAATTACATTAAAAAGCTTTAAAAGATACATTTTAATTTTAATTTAATAGAAAATGAAGCCCGTTATTGTAACTTTTACTGTTAAAACTAATTCTAGATCATGCAGGGATGTGTATAATTATGCTCTGCAAAATTATAGTGTTTTAAATTAAGTTTCTGGAAGCTGGTGCTTCCCAATTTGATGGCCATAAAGTTCTACTATAATGACATTATGTGATAGGTCATATGACAAATACATTTAGACATTTCTGGCTACACAGTATCTTTTTCAGCAAATAAACTCTGCTACTATAGTATAGAATCAAAAGGAAGCCATGACTATGTGTAGTAAAACTTTATTTACAAAAAAAAAAAGTTGTGACTAGAGCATACTTTGCTCATATCTCAGCTAGTTATAATAGGTATGCTGAAAAAATATAGAGATAAGCTTATCTAGCTTATTTAGAGATAAGCCTACATAGAAATAAGCTTAAATAAATTGATTTGTATAAAATCTGTATGTGGAAATCACCATTTCTAAAAATAAAAACATTCAATATATGACAATTTCATATTTAGGGAATAAATCAAATGTTCTTTAATAATATTTTTTCAAATAATAGAACCTTAAAATATCAACATTTACTCCTAGAGGAAATCAGTAGTTTCAGATCTCAATAGAAATATATAGTGATAACATACTAAAAAATGTATAGAAATGATTAAATGGCTATATGCAATAATCAATTTTGGTAAAGTTAAATCACTTTTATTAAAGTATATTTAGTAATTTAGTATAAATATATGTTATTAACTTATTGAAGGTGGAACTAAACATACTTATAGGTCAGTAACTAGAATGTCACATATATCAAGGACTCTGTTCAGTTGATTATCTCTAGTACACTCTGTTTTCTAAATACTATCAATATTTTCCTAAAAAAAGAACTAATGGTGGGAATAACTTGTCAATGCAATAGTCTAAGCAAACTAATTGTGAACTGGTTAAAGTGAATTGTCTGAGTCCAAGCATAGCTGAGAGGAGTTTATTGTTTTGTTTAAACATTTCATTGATACATCCCATCAGACTGAGTGGATTATGACATACAGTTCCCTATCCTGGTGCCATATCTTAACAAAACTTAAGTAAAAGTTAAGTAAATACTGGGGCTAGTAAAAACTGTTTCTCTCCTTCCTTCCCTCCCTCCCTCCCCTCCTCCCTCCCTCCCTCCCTTCTTCCTCCCTCCCTTCTTCCTTCCTTCCTTCCTTCCTTCCTTCCTTCCTTCCTTCCTTCCTTCCTTCCTTCCTTCCTTCCTTCCTTCCTTCCTTCCTTTCTCCCCCCCCCTTCTCTTTCTTTCTTCTCAAGTTCTGCAATGTGCTAGAGGGGGGATGACAGATGATCTGCTACTTAGCAAATTCCTGACTTAGAAGACTGATCAATGTCAAATGAACATGCAAAAATGTACATACCTAGTAGAGATTTAAGATGCTAATAAGCTATACAATTTATGAGGAAGCATATAAACTTTTTCACATGGCCCAGTATAGCCCACCCAAAAACATGCCAAGATACTGCTCTCTTCTGCACCTTGCCTTGAAACATACCTCTTAACATCCCTTTTCCAATTCATTTCAAACACCTAGGAAACTCCTGTATGGAGCTATTTGCCATATTCACAAGTCTTATACAAATCTTGACTGGAGTCATTTCTCTTGGTTTCTTGATAAATATAAGTAGTCAGAATCTTCAAGCAGATTCAAGCTCTATAACACTAAAAGTCTGTTTTCATATTAATGTGAATTCAGAACATGAAAATATTAAGTCAATATCAAAATAACTATGCTAAACTCAAATAACTATTTTTCATATCACACAAAATAATACAAGTTCCTCCATAGGTCATTCCCCAACTGCCTGCTTCTGTCTCTCTGTATTTCACAGTTGATCTCACTTTCATCTTTCTATCTACTCTCTTCCATCTCCACACACAAGCACGCACCTTCTCAATAGTTAAACTCTGATGCAATACTTGCATTTCTCTCTAAACTGAAAACAAAAACAAACAAACAAAAAGTTGAGGCTCTTCAAAGTATATACATTTGAACACAGGATTTAAGGGTTGATTATTCTTCCTGGTTATTTTTCAAGAAATCTAATTAAAAAAATTATAACCCAGGGTCATCTACTTACCCCACCCTGGACTGCAAAAGTCCAAGGTGTATTGATTTTCTTTCTTTTTTCTTTTATTTATTTTATCACTTCATTCTTTTTAAATGAACTTCACTCTTTCAACCCAAAAGAAAAGAAAACTCATAGCTGAACTACACTAACACTGGCATATCTTTTCCCAAGAAATGTAGAAGTTGTTCTGGCAGTAGCCAGCACAAAATTATACTCTTAATAGTGGGTACTGCAAAGTCTATTTGACAAGAGTGATATCTTACAAGATTAGATAATTCAATAGAGTACAAGATTAGCTTATTCAATAGGTATTAAAATATACTATTTGCAAATTCTCTAAATAATTCTAGGAAATTATTACTTGCTTGGACAATTTTTTTGTTTTTCTTGCCTATATATTTATTTTTATAGTATATGTGTATATATGATGTGTATATATGCATATGACTATGCACATGCACATATGTATATGCATATACATATTTTTAAATATATCCACCAAAGTATATTTGAACTTTTCTGCTTCTCTCCTCTCTAATACTGTTTCATCCTCCAATTCTAGTAACCTCAATTCTGCAGCAGACTTCAAGCATTTTAAATTGATGTTAAGTGTGCATTTGCTGATTACATTACATTTCACAAGAATGAAGTCACCTTGCTTATATTTCCCAATTTGACTTATTTCTCTGAATTTGAGACTTATATTAAACACACTTTTTAAGGATAGCTTCTAAGAAGGTTGAATAGTCACTTAAAATGAATATTTATTTTACTTTATTGAAAAGAAGCTTCAGCAAAATCATTTTCCTAGATTTAGATATATTATTTGTACATGCAGTTTATAAATAAATTCTCTAATCTGATTACAACTTTTTGATAATTTTTTAGTTCACTGATATTCAGATCAGTTATGTGAATGCCTTAAAGCACTAATTGTTCAGTAAAATAGGTATCTGGAGTAATAATTTAGCTTGTGTTTATGGAAGCAGATATACAAAGTACATGTAGACAAGTAAATGTTGAACATTTTATAAGACCCATCATTTAATAATAGGGATTTGATAAGAAATGTACATGTTCAAGTTTTGTGGGTGAACTATTCAAAGCAACAATAATCAGAGATTTTCAAGCATGAATCAAGTAACTTTTAGCTACTAAAATATTTGTAGATATAAAGGATATAATTATATCTTATAAAGATTAGGCAAAGAAACAAAAAGAGAAGCTACAGCTAGATGAAGAATGCAAGAACAAGAAATGGATTATATAACCATTTTTTTAAGGAAAGTTGTTAAAATGTCTTAGAAACATTGTGGTTTAATTTTCATATACTTTATGATGAAAAATTTAAAAGTAAATCTCTATAGTAATCATTTTTCTGAGTAAAAATGCAATGTCCTGGAAAAGCTTGTATGTCCAGAGAAATTAAAAAAAATAAGTACTTTGTTCTACAACTCAGTGATAGTCATATTTTCTATCAATATTTAATTTCTATATATCTCCCATCTATTACAAACTTACATTTATAATATTTAATCATACTTTATGTTCTAGTTGTATCATAATCAGTCTACATCAAAAATACTCTAAAAATCATACTGTAAAACATTCAATTTCCAATAATGTCATAATTTGACTATATTTTTGGATATTATATTTTTTGGCAATATATATGATGTATTCATTATTGTAGAGTATTTTTAATTATATTCAAAAGTTAGAATCCTAGATGTGAAATTCCTAGATCAAGAAAGGGGAATTTTTTTTTGGGTACAAATTATCAAATTATTTTCTAGCGAAAAAAATAATAAATGTATTTTCTTCTAAATAGTTCTTGAACATTTTTAAGAGGACATCTTTTTGCTCTGATTGGTAGGGATGTTCTTCTTTGCCCTTCCTTGATATGAACCAGAGAAGAGGCAGGACATCATACCCTAGTGTGATGGGTTATTTACTTTGCCTCCTGTCTTTATAGCTTTGGAATCTCAAAATTTTATTTCTATGAAACATGTGCAAAGCACAGAAATCAAATTGGCTGTTCTTTGTTTATAATTCTCTTCATTATGCTGTTTGCCCTTTAATGTTGCTTTAGTGTCAAGTAAATAAAAACATATTTACTAAAGTATATGTTTTATACTGTTTTGATTTCTGTCTAACTTTTTACTGTCTTAGTTACAGAATACTAGATTATATCTATTTCAAATATTATGGTTTCAACATTTTAAATTTAATGTTTCTTTCTTTTTTTGAAAAAAAGGTTAATAATTAAAAGTTAATATTCACCAACTATGGTTGGCAAATTTAACAGATGTAAAAGTAACTAAAATCATTGCTTTTTTCCTTTTCTGGCATAAGAAACATCTGCCTAAAAATGTAGGTTTCCAAAATAATATGGTAAAAGATTATGGATCCTTTAGCAGTGGGGGTGGAATAGTGACATATATTTGAAAAGGTGTGATCTTATAGCTTTAAATAATATAGCTTCATAAACAAAACTTATCACTATAAAAAAACCTTATCACCTTATCACAAGAAAAAATTAACCTCCTTTGACAACCTATATGCGATCTACATCTCCATCATATTCTATTACTGTTTTGAAATCTTTATTTATCCAAGTTCAGTATTCATATATTATACACAATTTACATATTTTAGTGGGAACACTACTCAGTATATAATATGAAATATAAGTATAAAGTATGAAATTTTGCCATTTGTGACTACATGATGGAATTAGCAGGGATTACTAAATGAAATGAGGCAGAAGGATAGAAACTAGTACCAGATAAAATTATTTACTTATGTAATATAGATAAACAGAAACAAACATAAACCAAAGCAAATCATAGAATTATGACTCTAGAACTGTGATTACCAGAGTAGGTATTAGGGAGTTAGGAGCAAAGTTTAGGGGTGGCTCAATAGGCTTTTTTTTGAGGATTATGGGAATTTTGCTTAGGTGTTAACATACATCTGAAGAGGTATGAACCTATAACATTGAAT
Source organism: Uropsilus gracilis (assembly GCA_004024945.1). Lineage (NCBI taxonomy): Eukaryota > Metazoa > Chordata > Mammalia > Eulipotyphla > Talpidae > Uropsilus > Uropsilus gracilis. The sequence goes on from PVHY01000183.1 coordinate 171,052, forward strand.
AATAGTTCTGTAAATCATTATTACCACTATAAAATAATTACAAAACATAATTTAAAATAAACAAATTATGTTTTATTGAAGTTACTGGTTTACAACACAGTTCACGATTTGGAGGTGTGGAGTGAGTCCCATCAGGTGTAATTTATGAAATCACACTGCCATGAAGTAAGATCCATAGTCCACTACAGTCCAGTGGGCACTCTCTTTGTTCTTCATCCTCCCCTTCCTTCTCTGGTATCCTCAATTTCAGTCAAGTTTCTAGGGTTTGTTATAGGTTAGCTTTATGTGACCCTTCATTTTGTTTCTGTATAATTTAAATATAAGTGACATCACTCACTGTCCTTCTTCTTCTGACTTATTTCATTTAGTATAATTTTGTCCAAATCCATGCATGCCATAGAAATGGATTTCATAAATCTGTATCCACATAATTACCCATACTTGCAAACTTGGACTATTATTTAAGAGATATGAAAACTGCATTCACTCAACAAAGTTGTAATGAATAAATACAGTAACTTTATGAGAGTCCAAATTCAAAACAACTCATATGGTCTTCAACAAACGAATAACTGAAACTCTCTGGTGTATACATATCATGGAATAGTTTAGAATGGAGCAAATCCTGGATCCATGCAACCATAAGGATGAAATCAAGGAAATTATGAGTGAAAATACAAATCCTAAAAATAAACTACACTCTGTATAATTCTTCCTATAGTTCATTTATGAGATGATAAAATAATAATAATGGAGAAATGACTACTGGTTTCCAGGAAATAAGGAAGGGTTGGGGAAGTAGAGAACAGTATGCAACTATAAAAATCCAACATAAGGTTGCTTGCTTGCTGTTATTGCAATTGTCCTGTTTCTTGAGAATTCTGTGACAGCAGTGGATCATAACTTTTATTGACTTTTTATAATTTAATATAATTCACAGCACAGACAGTATAATAGATGCTTCACAAATTGATCTTTACTTTGAAGCAATGATGTTTTTACAAGGTTTAGAGTCATTTCTGTATTTTGCCAAAAATATCAGTAATGCTATATAGCAGTATTTAGAGTCTTTTATCTCCTTTTGTTTTGAAATTCTATTGCCAAAACTGTTTTTGTGAATATGGAATGTAGTGGAAACTTACATTTCATTCAAAAGAATTTCATAAGTTATTTTTATTAACTGGTTTGAAATGTTTTCTTTTCGGGCTTTTAAAAGAAGATATTAGATCCAAACACTGTAATCTAAAATTAAAAGATTACATAGACCTTAAATTAGCTCAAAAAAAGGACAATAATATTTAATCTGATATATATATACACATTTTAAAACAGATTCCATTCATGCATAAAACTTATAAAATATAAATAATAATTGTACCCACATTCCCATTATGTTTTATAGAAGCACATGTATGAAGTTAATGAACATAATTATTTTAGGTGACCATATATAGTTATTATATCCCCAGCATTGAAAAGACTAAACTTATCTCACTTGATGCTGATTTGGTTTACAAAATGTTTAAACATTTGATCTGTTACTTGTTACAGAAAGTTGGATGAAAAGAAACATCATATTATCAGCAGGATCTACTGTCTCACCCCAAAGGTATTCTGCAGAATTTAAGAGCAGGAAGAACTTGTAAAGATTTGATGGCTTCCTCTTGACAAATAGAAAATTTATAAAACAACACTAAAAATGGAAATGCATGCCTGTGTATACTAGAATTGCATTCTAATGTTTTATAGAGCTTCTATCAATTGAATTTCTTAGGATACAAAATGGGTAAAAAATAAAATCTCATTTTTTTGATAGATAAGCTTGTCTGCCTCACTGAACAGTATAAAAAACACTTGGCAAAATATGTAACAGTCTATAGACTTTTTTCCCATATAATCTTAATCAACTGCCATAGCTAGCTTTGGAATCACAAACAGAAAAGCAGACGTCTCCAAAACTAAACCATCAGTAACATTTAAATCCCCACCATATAGAAGAACCCTGAAGATTTAGCTATTTTTGTCAAAATGCAATCAAAATATTTACTTTTCATGTTAAATGAAATATGACTTGGGTTTGCTTTCAAATTTCTTTTTTTTAAGATTAAATAATTTATTTATATATAAATTTCACATCTTTGTGATATCTGTTGTTCACCCCCACTTTGTGACAGTTTCCATCCTGTCCCCCCACCCTCTGAGTTGTGTACTTTAATTTTGTTGTTGGCTTGCTTTCACTTTTCTTCATGGCTTTTTATCTTTTCCATGTTCCATATAATAGTAACATAGTGGTTTGTCTTTTTCTTTTTGACTTGTTTCTGCTAATATGATTTCTCCTAAGTACATCCATGTTATCATAAAATTGTACAATTTGTCTTTTTAATTGATGAGTAATATTCCATTGTGTAAATACATATCACATCTTTTTCATTCAGTTATCTGTTTTGGGACATTTAGGTTGCTTCTATGACTTTGCAATTATAAGTAGTGCTGCAGTAAACATGGCAGCAAAGGTGTCTCTTTGTACAAGCATTGAGGTCTCCTCTGGGTAGATTCTCAAGAGAGCAATTGCTGGGTCAAATGTTCCATTTTCATTAATTTCAGGGTCCTCCACATGGTTTTCCATAGTGACTGAACCAGTTTACATTCCCACCAGCAGCGTAAGCGTGTCCCCTTCTCTCAGCGTCCTCACCAGCACTTGTTGATGACCGTTTTATGGATGTGGGCCATTCTTACTGGTGTAAGGTGGTATCTCATTGTGGTTGATTTGCATTTCCCGTATTGCTAGTGATGTTGAGCAATTTTTCATGTGCCTGTTGGCCATTTTAATTTTCTCTTTGGAGAAGTGTCTTTTTAGTTCTTCTCCCCATTTTTTGATTGGGCTTTTTGTTTCGCTTTTGTTTAGTTGTGTGAGTTCCTTGTGGATCTTTGTTATTAAACCCTTATAACTCTTGTGGAGGGCAAAAAAATGTTTTACCTTTCACTTGGGATTCTGTTTTTTTTTTTTTTTTTCTGTTTTCTCTTTTGCTGTACAAAAGCTTTTTAGTTTGATGTAGTTCCATCTATTTATGTTTTTCTTCATTTTTTTCCATTTGTAGATTTTTCCAGAATGGTATTTCTGAATTTTACTTCATGGAGGGCTTATCCCAATTTTTTTTCTATGTATGTTATGTTTTCAGGTTTGACATTTAACTCTTTTATCCATTTTGAGATTTTTTTTTGTACAAGGTGTGAGGATGTTTTTTTGGTCCATTTTTTGCAGGTCTTAGTCCAATTTTCCCAGAACAATCTATAGAAGTGGCTATCTTTGTTCCAATGTAAGTTGTTCCTTCCATTGTCAAAGTTATTAGTTGACAACAAATTCAATGCAATCCCTATAAAAATTCCAATGACATTCTTTAAAGAGATAGAAAAACAATTACAGAAGTTCATAAGGAATAGCAAAATACCTGAATATCAAAAAGACTTCTGACCAAAAATGGAGAGAATGGAGACCTAACTATTCCAGACCTCAAGTTATACTACAAAACCATAATAATTAAAATACTGGTACAACAACAGACAATCAGAACAGTGATGTAGAATTGAGTGCTATCAGATTTCTATTTTATCCTTGCAATTTGGCTATGTTAAACATGGAAGCTGTTCATAACTATGGATGTTGATATCTGTGGGACACTAATACATATTCATGAATTGGTGTCCAAAGAGACTCATGACACTTGCCCCTCAGGTCTCTGTAACATTGACTCAACTTTTCAATGTTGCCTGAGAAGTTCAACATGATTTTTCCCCCCCATCCTTTTGTTGGTAGCAGGAATGCTTTCCACAAACTATGTACACATTTCCTATTCTTTTTTTTCAAACTGTGGCGATCATATATTTGCATCTAAAGTATTTCTGATAACATTTGATAGATCTTAAATTAAAAAAAAATATGATCATAATATGTGACACATATCTATAGAAAATTTGCATATTAGAAAAATATGTAAGAGAATCTTTAATATACTAAAGACTTACAAAGTACTTAATGCTTTCTGCTCTGTTCTTGTTAAGTTGTATGAGTTCTTTGTGGATTTTTGTCAGCAGTCCATTATTACTTGTATAAAAATTGAAAATTATTTTCCATTTGGTTGGAAGTCATTCCATTTTGGTTATTGTCTCTTTTGCTGTCCAGAAGCTTTTTAATTTCATGTAGTACCAGCTGTGTCTGCTTTTCTTCATTGTTTGGCATCTTTGGGTGTATCCAGAAAGAGGTTTGTCCAAGACATGTAAGTCTTGGAATGTTTTGCCAATATTTTCCTCAATGTATTTTATAGTTTCAGATCTTACATCAAAGTTTTCTATACATTTTCATTTGGTTTTTGTACTTGGTGTGAGGGAGCAGTAGATACATTCTTTTGCATGTAGCAGTCCAGTTTTCCCAGCACCATTTACTGAATAGTCCTTCCTTGTTTCACTGTATGTTTATTGCCCTTTTGTCAAACACTATTTGTCTACACATGTTGGGTCTATTTCTGGGTATTTAACTCTTTTCAATTGGTCTGTGTGTCTGTTTTTTTTTCCAGTACCGTACTATTTTAATTATTATGCTTTATAATATAATCTGAAGTCTGCAAGAGTAATTCCTCCATTCTTTCTTCTTTTGTTCAGGAGGGCTTTAGTTATCCAATGTCTGATCATTCTATATGAATTTCAGAAATTTTTGTTGTTTCTTTAAAGAATGTTATTGGTATTTTTATTGGAATTGTGATGAATCTGTAGATTGCTTTTGGTAGGTGGCCATTTTGATCTCTATTTTTCTGATCCATGTACAGGGAATGTTTTTCCATTGTTTTCATGTGTCTTCTTCTATCTCTTTTAACAGAGTTTTAAAGTTTTCTTAATTTAGGTCTTTCATGTATTTTCTTAGGTTTATACACAAGTATTTAATTTTGTTGGTGGTGAATGGAGATTTTTTTTAATTTATTCTTCTTATGACTCTATATTTGTGTTAAGGAAAACTACTATTTCTGTGTGTTGCTTTTGTATGTGGCAACCTTACTTAACTGGTCTATTGTTTCAAGTAGTTTGTGGACATTTTTTTGTTTTGGCGTTCTACATAGAGCATCATATAATTTACATATAATTACAGATTATAATGTCATTTCTTGTTTCCCTATTTTTATCCCTTTTATGTCTTTCTCTTGTTTTATTGCCCTAGGTAGAGTTTCCACTACAATGCTGAAAAGTATTGGTGAAATGGGTGTCCTTGCCTTATTTCAGATCTTAATTGAAATGATTTCAGTTTTTCCCCATTAAAGATGATGTTTGCTGTGATTTTGTCATAGATGACTTTTATTATATTTAGATATGTTCATTTTATGTTGAGTTTTTCAAGAATTTTATCATGAATGGGTGTTGAACATTATCAAAAATGAGAAGAGTTAAAAAAACATTTCTCCAAAGATGAAATTCAAATGGCCAATAGACACATGAAAAAGTGCTCAACATCACTAATAATCAGGGAGATGCAAATCAAAATCCCACTATGAGATAGCATTTTATGCCAGTGTGAATGGCACATAGCAACAACAACAAAACAAACAAACAAACAAACAAAAAAACAAGTGCTGGTGTGGCTGTGGAGAGAAAGGGACATTCTTACATCACTGATGGAAATGCAAACCAGTCCAGTCACTGTGGAAAGCAGTGTGGAGGACCCTCAAATTACTGAAAATGGAACTAGTATTTGATCCAGCGATTTCTCTTCAGGGAATCTACCCAAAGGAGACCAAAATACTAGTACAAAAGAACACTTCTACTAGATATTTATCACAGCACTATATACAATTTCCAGGATATGGAAACAACCCAAATGCCTCAGGCAGACAAATGAATGAAAAAGATGTGGTATAATTACACAATAGACTACTATTCATTAGTTAAAAATGACAAATTCAAACCATTTGTGATAATATGAATGGACCTAGAAGGAACGATATTAGTGAAAAGAAAGATATTAGTCAGAAAGACAAAGAACGAAACCAGAACTACTCACTTATAGATGAGATATAGGAAAACAAACAAAAAACCAAGAGGAAATGTCAAAACAAGCTAACAAACTAAAGCATACAGTTGGAGGATGGTGGAGAGGTCAGGGAGCATCTAAGCACAAAGGATTGGAATGATGGTCCACAGTTGATATATTGATGGGAGAACACTGGGGGAATACAATGATGTAATAAATGTATATAATTATCATTATGAAATAATAATAATTATAATAAACCAAACAAACTACTTAATGCTTTTCAAATACTCTCTGACCATCTTTCTTACTTCTGGACATATATCTTTTTCTCTTCAAAAATAAGGAGGTGATAGACAATTTCCTAAATACTGCAGTGACTGCTTGCTACGTCCTTTATAATCTTGCTGAAATGCTCTTTATACTGCAAAATGAACTAAAATCATACAGGTAAATTCTCATCACTTAAGGTCATCCTTGGCTTTTGTCTGATTCTTATTGTTAAATCTCATTACTGTACTCTCATGGTGAATTAGAATCATATTATTAAATTTATATCTCAAAAACTGATTTAAAATAAAGGATTCAGATATCATAAGACATTCACAGATCAACAATCTAACTATATATATATATATATATATATATATATATATATATATATAAGCTGAATTCAATTAACTGTCAAACAGTAATAAGTAGACCAATAATTAAATATAGGTACAAAACTAGCTTCATATGGAGATGGAAAATCATTTTCTTTCATGCGCAATCAATAAACAGTTTATTTTTTTAAACGAAAGGGAATTTAACGACCAGCTTTATTTATTTGAAAGACATTTGAGATAGGTAGCCATAATCAAACTACACTGGTTACTGAAAGTTAAAAAAAATGAGTAATAGACTAATATTTATTATATTCTACTCGTACCTGGTTCTATATATTTGCTGTTCATAACACTATTATTATGAAATCTTTCACAAGTCCTTAGTAAAAAGCATAGTTTTAAAATTTCATTTTAAAGGCTATGGTTTTGGAACCTTCTCATTTTCTTCATTTTCTTCAATTACATGAGTAAAACCATTGCTTCTTGTCCTTGCCTGTGTGGTCTTACTGAGCCGGGCACCGTGGCTCGTGCCTGTAAGCTTCAGTCTATGAAGCGGCAGGGGTTAGGGTCGTGGTTCGAGTCCTGCCTGGGGCCCGTAGTGAGACCTAGTTCCAAAAAGAATAGCTGGGCATGGTGGCACATGCCTGTAATCCCAGCTACCTGGGAAGCTGAGCCTGGGGATTGCTTGATTCTGTGATACTCTGGGCAACGAGAGCCTGTGGTTCCATGGGCAAAAAATAGCGAGACCTAGTCTCAAACAAAAACAAAAACCTGTGTGGTCTTACTGTGTTTCTCTTCTTTGACTCTCTTTTTCTTATACACACACAAAAAGTTTACTTATAACATTCAAAATAAAAAAAAAAAACACTTCTAAAAAATATACAATTTAAATTCTTTGGTGGGGAAGTATTAGATTTTATTTAATTAGGCTTCAAATAACCATTTCCTATCACCAAATAGATTATAATTGTTCACCTGTAAAAATAAAATATTTTCTCTTGTACTTAGCAAAACAGACAGCAGATAGATTTAGCCAGGTGGGCACACTTTGCTAATTCATGACCCAATTCCTGCAATCTAAATTCTTGAAACTTTGTATGTAAAGACTTTATAATATTTGACTTCACCTTATTACATTTCTATCCATATTTCTCACTAATTCTACTAATACACTGCTTAAGCTAAAATAAATGACCTACCATTTATTTTAAGTCACAGACATATCCCAAAAACTATTCTACTTCATTGTCCATGCTTTCCTTCTCAAGAACAAAATAGTTCAATATTACATTCGAATCTCCTCCTTTTGAGTTTCTTCTTGAACCTTCAACTGGAATGTATCCTTTCTTCATTGAATACTCGTAGAACAGATACTGCCTAATGTCATAAACATACTTCATTTTTTTTCACTAGACTGACATCCATGGGTATAAAATACCATATTTAGTTTGTGCATGTGTTTGTGTCTTCTTCAGCATATAGCATGAACATACTTTCAGCAGTTAGCTGAAAATAATGCCATCAGTCACTCATCAAGGTACAAAGGAGAGCACTGACACCAAAATTTTACAGAAACTGGAAGTCTTCCAAACATTTAAAAAATGTTTCTCATTAAAGTATGCCAAATGGTTCTATATCCAGTATTTTGCATGTGGTATTTTTTAGCCCTCCATCTCACAGCTAATATTTTAATTCAAATGGTCCTTCCTCAAAGCAGTTTTTGCTGATCACTCTGCTAAAAAAACTTCATTTATTCACATTCATATTCTACACTTTAGGTCACGCTCTCCATAATATATACTAGAGTCTGAAACTATCCCATTAAAAACTTAATTTTCTGTCTCTAAAGATTTCACAATGTCTATATCTCTAGCACTCAAAATGTTACCTTATAATAAATGACATCTTTCTCAGACTCCTTGGTCTCTCTCTTCCTTTCATCTCCCTATTATATATACTATATATTTACTATATATATACTATATACTAAATAGTATATAATATAGACTATATATGATATAAACTATATATGATATAGACTATATATAATATATAGATATATCTATATATATTATATGTAATGTGGATGCAGAGAGAAAGGTACACTCTTAAACTGCTGGTGGGAATGTAAACTGGTGCAGTCACTATGGATAGCATTGTGGAGAACCCTCAAACTAATGAAAATGGAGCTACCATTTGATTTAGCAATGCTTTCCTGGGAATCTACCCAAAGGAGACCTCAATATGGGTACAAAGGGACACCTGAGGTTGGATGTTTTTTGCAGCAATATTTATAATTGCAAGGACATGGAAACAACTTAAATGCCCTGGAAGAGAGGACTAGATGAAAAAGGTGTGTTATATATACACAATAGAATATTACTCATCAATTAAAAATGACAAATTTATGAATGTATTATAGCATTGATGTACCTAGAAGAGATCATATTAGCAGAAACAAGTCAGAAAGAAAGACAGAAACCAACTGGTTTCATTAATATATGGACAACCAAACTAAACTACACAACTGGGGGGGGTGGCAGCTGGAGTGGTCAGGGAGGGGAGGTGGTGGGTATATTTTAATCAATGGAGTTAGAGTATACTATCACAAAAGTATATTTAACTATTTATTTAAAATAATGCCACCCTATGGAAACATATTTGTCAATTGGTATCACATGAAATAAACTCATATTTACCCATTTTATATGAACACATAATGTACTTAAAAGGTATTACAAAACAGTCCCTGCAACTGCATGCATAGTGCTTTGCAAGTTTCTAGCCCAGAACTGACCATCTGCACAGCATCCGGTCAATATAAAGAAAGCCTGAAGATCAAAATAATCTCAGATATTTCACATGGAAAGGATAATTGGTAAATTCACAGTCTTTCAATGATTCTTTTTATTTGGGACATTGTTCTGTGCTCTGCTCTTTTTATCTAATATTTCAGAGTTATTTCTGCCAGGAATGAAAATCCAGAGATGAGGTTGCTTAGGTACAGCAAATCCTAGATAGCCAAGGGGAAACTGAAGGTCAAAGAGCGAATTAGATGAACGTCTTGTTCTTGCTTGAAAACAGAATTTATTTATTTTGCTGTCCAAGTGGGAAAATATGGACAGTTAAGAAAGGAAGACATATTTTTGCTACAGATTGAAATTCTCTAAGAAATGACGTAAGAAAAAACACAGTGAATGTTATTGTAGTAATAAACCACTTAAAATAGAGTCTATGAGCTAAACATTTACTATTTTTCTACCAAAATGGATAGAATGACAATTTAAATTAAGGAAAAATCACAAACTAACCTTAAGTATAAATGACTGATATAGACAAATCACATCATAACACTAGTTTGGGGCAGATGCTGCTGAGTCTTTAGCACACTATACAGAAAAATAATATATGTAAAAAAATAAAATCACAACTATCTTTTAAAAAATTTTTTGGAAAACAATGTTTTTTCAGAAAAAAATATAACTACAATTAATGAAACCACTAAGACAAAAATCTGAAAATAAAAAGGGAATATTTAAATAACTGCAATACAGTACTCCAAAATCCAATCTAGTAATTGATATTATTCAATACAATATTTAATGGTATAAGCCCAAATATGAAATCATGGTAATAAACATAATTAATTTCTTTAATTTTCTTTTAACAGTTGAGTTTCTTATTTCCACTAGAAATAAGATTATGTGTACTCTGTAGTATAGCAAATTAAAAGGAAAACACCTACCTATTGAATGGAAGAAGTTATTTACAACATATCTTATAAGGGGTTAATACCAAAAATATGCAAATAATTCATAAAACACAATTTTAAAAATCCTATTAAAAACAAGCAGAGGAACTTCTCAGAGAATTTCTGAGACATCAGGCCAGACTCACAGCCCAGGAGCACTGGAGCTGGCTGGGGTGCTATCTGCACCCAGCCCATAATAGCCCCTGTCTCCTTGGCAATGAGATTGCAGGTAGGAGCCTAAAATTTGTGCTTGCATGCCAAAAGGAAAAGAATCCTGACTGTTTAGCAGCTACTATAAGGACTCAGGCTTAGAAGCTTACCAGCTCATAGGGAGCAGCTTCTCAGAGAGCTTCTAAGACAGCAGGGCCGAACCATGGCCCAGGAGTGGCACCAGTGCAGACAAAGAAAGGAACTTTTCCCCCAAACACCCAACAGAAACAAGAAATAACCCAGACACAAAGGCAGAATTAACCACCTTCTGGTAAATGTCAACATGCCAAGCAATACCAGAGCAGCTGTTGCTCAATATGTAGAGCACACCTGAAGAGAAAGCATGGGAAGGAAGAAAAATACTAACACTCAAGTAAGTCCAAAGGGAAACAACTCATCACCAAAGGATAAACAATCTCCAGAAACCAACAAAGATGACATCAAAAAAGAATGCAGGCACAATATGATTAGAGCACTCAAAGAGTTAAGAGGAAAAATAGAAAAATATAGAAAAGAATGCAGCAAAATGAACACTATCATTGTTGAACAGAAGAGTGAGATTGAAACACTAAATAAGAAACTGAAGGAGATACAGTTTATTAGATGAGCAATAGAAGAGGTCAAAAATGCAGGGAAAATTCACAAAAGCAGGCTAGAAGAAATTGAAGAATGAATCCACACATTGGAGTATACAGAAGTAGAGGTAACAAAGGAAGAAAAAGAAGAGAAACACAAAGTAAGAAGACAGCAGAAAAAAATAGAGATCTATCAACTACATTAAAGAAAGGAATATAAGAGTAATTGGAATCCCAGGAGAAGAGAAAGACATAGGAAATGAAAGACTTCTTGACACAATAAAGGAAGAGTTTCCCAAATCTGAAGAATGAAATGAAAATAGACATACAGGAAGCATAAAGGACACCAAACTACTTTAATGAATGAAAAAACACAGAAAGACACATAATCGTAAAACTTCCAAGAGCCCAAGATAAGGAAAAAATAATGAGAATGACTAAAGAAACAGATAACCTAGAAAGGAAAACCCATTGGGCTGACCTCAGATTTCTCTGAAGAGACATTCCAGGCAAGGAGAGAATGGAGCCACATCTTCAAAAGACTCCAAGACAAAAAGTGCCAGCCAAGAATATTCTACTCTGCAAAGCTGTCCTTCTTTTATGAAGGAAAAATTAGACTTTCTCAGACAAACAAAGTCTCCAGAAATTTGCTGCCACCAACCCCCCACTTCAAGAAATCTTGCAAGAAGCCTCAAGACCAAAGCCCTCAGAAGAACAAATGAAATGAACATAACAAGAAACCAAATCAGAACTTCAATATGACTACCAAAAATCCAACACTAGAACCTCAAACATCAATAATCTCTCTAAATATCAATGGTTTAAAGTCATCAATCAAAAGACACAGAATTGCAGACTGGATCAAAAGACAGAACTCAACATTCTGCTGCCTCCAGGAAACATCTAATTCCTAAATATAAGCATAGACTGAAGGTAAAAGGATGGAAAGCAATCCTACAAGCAAATACCCCCCCCCCCCAAAAAAAAAAGGCAGGGGTAGCTATTCTCATAGCTGACAAAGAAAATTTCAATACAAAAAAAAAAGTGATAAAGGATAAAGATGGTCACTATCTAATGGTTCAGGGTTCAATTCACTAAAAGATATAACAATTACCAACAAATATTCACCAAATGAGGGAGCATCAAGATTCATAAGACAACTACTAGCAGAACTGAAAAAAAATACTGGTGAAAACACATAAGTAGTAGGAGACTTTAACACCCCATTCTCAACAAAGGACAGATCAACAAAACAGAAACTAAACAAGGACACAAAAGCCTTAAGGAAGACCTAGCCAAGGGAACCTAGTAGATATCTACAGGAGTCTGCACACCCAAGGAAAGGAATACACCTTCTTTTCGAATGCACATATATCTTTCTCTAAAATTGACCACATATTCAGATACAAGGCACATTTGAAAAATACACAAAAATTAAAATTATAACTTTTTTTTCTCAGATCATAATGGCATCAAACTAGAAATTAACAATGAAGAGAAAGCAATACAAGTCTCCAATACAAGGAGACTGAACAATATGCTACCAACAAAGAATGGGTAATCAAAGGAATTAAAGAAGAAATTAAAACCTACTTTGAAACAAATGACAAAGAAGACACAAATTCCAAAATGCCTGGGACTAAGCAAAAAACATATCTAAGAGGAAGATTCATAGGAACACAGGCACATATCAAAAACCAAGAAACTAACCAAAGCAATAACTTAATCTCCCAACTTGAAAAATTTAAAAAAGAGCAACAAAAAGTCAAAACCCAGCAGAAGAAAAGAAATAATAAAATTAAAAGAAGAAATAAATAACCTAGAAACCAAAAAGACTCTCCAGAAGATCAACAAAACCAGGAGTTGGTTCTTTGAAAAAACAAATAAAATTGATAACCTCCTTGCAAAGCTCACAAAGAAGAGAGAAC
>PVHY01000183.1:184236-209083 GCA_004024945.1 Uropsilus gracilis
AAAAAAAAAAAAAAAAAAAAAAAAAAAAAAAAAAAAAAAAAAAAAAAAAAAAAAAAAAAAAAAAAAAAAAAAAAAAAAAAAAAAAAAAAAAAAAAAAAAAAAAAAAAAAAAAAAAAAAAAAAAAAAAAAAAAAAAAAAAAAAAAAAAAAAAAAAAAAAAAAAAAAAAAAAGAGGAGAAATTACCTCAGCAAAATTGAAACAGTCAGCAAAACTCTCCCTGAAAACAAGACCCCAGGACCAGATGGCTTCACAAATGAATTCTATATGACATTTAAAGATGAAATAATGCCTGTACTAATAAAACTTCTCCAAAAATTGAGAAAGAAGGAAAACTGCCAAATACATTCTATGAAGCAAACATCACACTCATACCAAAACCAAATAAGAACAGCACCAAAAAGAAAACTCTAGACCAATTCCCTAATGAACACAGATGCAAAAATTTTAAACAAAAAGTTGGAAAATTGAATCCATGATGCATAGAAAGCATTATTCACCATGACCAAGTGGAATTTATCCCAGGGGCACAAGGATGGCTCAACATCCAGAAATCAATTAACATAACACACCACATCAACAAGGAGAAAATCAAAAATCATATGATCATATCAGTAGATGTAGAGAAAGCATTTGATAAAGTCCAGTACCTATTCATGATAAAAGCCCTTGGAAAATTGGGCACTAAAGGAACATACCTTAACATAATAAAAGCCATCTATGACAAACCTACAGCAGATATAACCCTAAATGGGGAAAAAACTAAAATCATTCCAATTAAGATCTGGAACCAGGTAAGTATGCCAACTCACTCCACTACTTTTTAACATTGTACTGGAAGTTCTAGCCAGGGCAATAAGGCAAGAGAAAGATGTAAAAGGGATACAAATAGGAAAAGAGGATGAAGCTTGAAGCTATCACTGTCTGCACATGACATGATTCTTGGTTTAATGAACCAAAAAAAAAAAAATCTACAGAAAAACTTCTTGAAACAATAAACCAGTTCAGTAAGGTAGTTGGATAAAAAATCAACACAAGAAGTCAATAGCTTTCCTATATGCAAAAAGCCAAACAAAAGAAGATGATAAAAAACAAAAACATCTCATTTATCATCACACCAAAAAAAATTAAAATATTTGGGAATAAACCTAACAAAACAGCTTGGTACTGGTACAAAAACAATCAGACCAATGGAACAGAATTGAGTGTTCTGAAATAAAACAACACATATATAGGTCAACTAATCTTTGACAAAAGAGTGAAAAATTTACATTGGAACAAGGACAGCCTCTTCAATAAATGATACTTTGAAAACAGGTGCAAAACATGCCAAGAAAGGGACCATAACAACTCCCTCACTCCATGCACAAAAATCAAGTCAAAATGGATAAAAGACTTGCATGTAAGACCAGAAACCATAATATACATAGAGGAAAACATGGGCAAAACCCTTCATTTTATTAAAATCTAGAAATTCATTTCTAGATACATTATTGGCAGGTTAAAAAATGAAGGAAAATATTAACACATTAACAGCTGAGACTACATCAAACTAAAAACCTTCTGTAGAGCAAAAGAGACAACAGAGAAAATGAAAAGAAACCCAACCCAGTGGTAAAAATGTTTGCCCTCCATACAAGTGATAAGGATCTGATAACAAAGATACACAAAGAACTCACACAACAACAACAACAAAAAAAAAAAAAGGGGGGGGGGAGAAGAATTAAAAAGACACTTTTCCAAAGAGGAAATACAAATGGCCAACAGGTACATGAGAAACTGTTCAACATCACTAGCAATCAGGGAGATGAAATCAAAACCACAAGGAGATACCCACATCTAAAAAACAGACAACAATAAGTGCTGGCAGGGATATGGAGAGAAAGGAACACTGTTACACTGCTGGTAGGAATGTAAACTGGTCCAGTCACTGTGGAAAGCCAAATTAATGAAAATGAAACTACCATTTGACCCAGCAATTGCTCTCTTGGGAATCTACCCCCAAGGAGATCTCAGCCCTCAATGCTTGTACAAAGGGACACCTTTGCTTGGATGTTTACTGCAGCACTACTTAAAATTGCAAAGTCATAGAAGCAACCTAAATGTCCCAAAACAGATAACTGAATGAAAAAGATGTGATATGTATAAACACAATGGAATATTACTCATCAATTAAAAATGACAAATTGGATTATTTCAAAATATGGATGTACTTAGAAGAAATCATATTAGCAGAAACAAGTTAAAAAGAAAAAGACAGACACCAAATGGTTTCACAATTATATAGGACATGGGAAAGATAAACAAAAACCCATGAAGAAAAGTCAAAGTAAGCTAACAGCCAAAATGAAGGACACAACTCATGGTGTGGGGATGGGACAGAGTGTGAATAGGTGGTGGGTGGGGGGGGGGTGGGGGACAATTCCCAGGGATTACAAAGATGTGGAATTTATTTAGAAATAAATTATTTAATTAATTAAAAATGGATAAAAATGAGCAGAGGATCTAAAAAACTCTTCCAGGGAAAGCATATAAATGATTAATAGGCACTGAAAAGATGAACATAATCTTTCAGTATTAGTGAAATGGAAATCTAAACAACATTAAGATATACTTCACACTCATGAAAATAACTTATCCAAAGGACAAGAAAAACTTTTGGAAAGGATGTAGAAAAAACTGAACTGATAAGCATTGTTGTTGGAACTATAAATTGGTGTAGCTACTATTGAAAAAGCAGTATGAAAATTCTTTAAAAAATTAAAATTAGAAATCCCTTAAGATCTAGTTATTGCATTTCTTTAGATTAGCTAAAAGTTGAAAATCAATCTAGCAAAAATATCTAATTTGAAGAGATTGATGCATACCCATTTTTAATACAACAGTATCTATAATATCCAAGAATTGGCAACAATTAAGTGTCTGTCAACTGACAAATGAAGATGGTTGTATATATACACAGTGGACTATTAACTGTAAAAACTTGAAAACATTATGTTGTACAACATGAATGAACAAGGAATTATACTTAGTGAAGTGTGTCATATAAAGACAAACATGATTTCACACATATGCTACGTATAGAGAATAGACAAATAGATGATCTAAATGGAAATAAACTTTCAAACTTTAATAACAGTGGTTACTAGAAGTGGAAAGTGTGGTCAGTAAGGGGAAATGGAAGGCAATAGTATGGTGAAGAATAGATTTGAATGTTTAGTAGTTAACTTAATGTAGTATGTGCATATGTTGATTTTCAGTGTTGAACAGCTGAATTTTACATAATGTTAGAGTGCAATATTACTTAAATAACAAATAACCCTTTACAACTTCCCTAATTCTTTTGATTTTATAAGAAGTAAGCTCAGAGAAAAACTTCTTGAAATATATAAAACTTCTAAATTTGAGGAAACAGTGACCTAGAATTACTTTGAAAATAATCTTCACTGTAATGGAATGCTACAGGAGAGATGATATTTTCATTTAAGAAAATAACAAATTGCTTGACATTCATTAGAACTTAAATAGATTATAGCCTTGGAAAAAAATACTTTTATAATGCATATTCTTTCTGATGTATTGAATTCTTCTCCTTTTCCTCTCAGAAGTTGTCTTGGGTATGCTATGAAAAGCCTAAACAGGTTCATAATCAGGTGGTCTTTGTTTGCGGTAA
The DNA here is from genome assembly GCA_004024945.1 of Uropsilus gracilis. Classification (NCBI taxonomy): domain Eukaryota; kingdom Metazoa; phylum Chordata; class Mammalia; order Eulipotyphla; family Talpidae; genus Uropsilus; species Uropsilus gracilis. Next base: position 187,907 of record PVHY01000183.1, read on the forward strand.
GAATATAAGAATGTGACGAAAGTTATTACGAATAGCATAGAGCAGGAAATTCAAATAAAGTAGTTAAAGTGAATTTTATTACAATCAGGAGAGTAGCAATCAAACAAAATTAAATAAAATGGAGACAGTAAGCAGATGATAACAAACAGAAAGACAGGAAGCAAGCAGAAGTAAAGTTAAATAAAGTTCAGCATTTTTTACCATAATTTCTGTAACTCTTTCCATTAACATGATGGGCCATTTCTCTGAGGGAAGTGAAATAGTTAAGAGTTGTACTTCTCTGGGTGATCTGCAAGATTTAGATTTAATTTTGTTTGGAAACTCATTTTTATCCAGTTAGTTTTATACACTCTACTACTTTCAGGAATTTCTTGGTCAATGGGCAGTAAACCATAGACATAACTTAGACTTTTCTAGAAAGATAACAAAAAAATGGAAGTGATGGTTATTTCTGTTAGAAATGAAAATACAGTTTTAACTTATGCTAAAAAAAAATTCTTAAGAGTAGTAAGGATTAACATAAACATTTTGTGGTAGTATCAGGAATATGAATGCCACTAAAAGAAAAAGTCATGAGAAAGACAGAAACCATGAGATGAGACCTATGTTGAGGAAATGTTATTCAGGATGCAACACTAATGATATCTATAAATTAATACTGGAGTAAAGTTTTAGACAAATACTAAAGAATAAAATATTTAAAAATGTAGTATCAGATTACCAGATATAACTAAATTTCAGTTAAAATTATCATTTACTATCATAATTATAGAATTCCAATCTTAAATGGAACAACAAAGATAAATTCTACTTAACTTTGTATAGTGTTATTTAATTTTTATGCACCAAAGGTAACTAATATGACTACATTCTTAATTAATTTTAGTATCTTTATATTCAGTGGAATATTTTGAAATTAAATATTTATGACATTTTCAATATTTGTCTTTTTTCTCATTGTCTAAGACAACTATTTTCATTTTAATCAATAAATTCATGTGAATTCTAAAAAATTCTTTTAACAGTTTATTAAACTCTATCTGCTATTTTTTATTTTTAGGTGGGATTAGATTTCATTGATTAAAATGTCTAGCAATGTTGGATTTAACAGGCAAACTTCTCAGTATTGAAGCAGGTACATTATTTGTGAAAATTCTTTCTTTCTTAAAACCTTTCTATAATTGTGATTTAAAATTTTTAGTTTATTAAAAGTCTTAAAGATATTTGGAACCATTTGGAGAGAAGTTTTAGAAAAAAGGAATTGTAGACAAATGTAGATCACTAGATACACAAATAAAATTTGTGTGCTCATAGCCATATAAAATGATTAAAAGCTATTAAGATATTTCAATTAGATAAAAATTAAAACTGTATAAAATTGTTAATACAAGCAGAAGATATTATGTATGGAAAGTACCATCATCAGAAAAAAACATTGTCAGAGAAAACTCCACCACCTGTAATCCAGTATAAACTCAGTAATACTCAAAGAGATAAGAGAAAGCATGTTATCAATTATGAATGAACATATCAGATAATTTTTTCTTGTAATCTATCATAGATTTGAAACTGCTGCCTTTTATTGAATTTTTTGGTATGAAGGAAGCAAGCATTTTTTTAAAAAAGTATTAGATCTTTGCCTAAGATTCTGTCAGCATTTCCAATGTTTATGTTTATTAATACATTATTAAATTCATTTTAATTGCAACAATATTGGGGTTTACAATATTACATATGATTAATGGGTTCTCATCTCTTCAGATACATGTTAACCACCACCAAGGCACCAGTAGTCCTCCATCATAGTATTTTGAATCCCACTCACCCCCTTTATTCTCAATCTTCCCACTCCTTCTCTGGTAGCCTCAAATTTACAGTCAGATTTCTAGAGTTTGTTTTCAATTTGCTTTTGTCTGACATGCTGTTTTTTTTATATTATATATATATTTTTTTTTAATAAAAGCAAGACACTTAGAAATCTATATGGTTCTATGCCTAGAAAACATACACATATTACACATATCACTGCATGAGGATTAAGAACTAATCTGTTTGGCAGAACAGATAAAAGTAGGAATTCAGAAAAGAAAATCAAAACAAAGCAGAATAACAAAAAAAAAATAGATTTCTAAGAGTAAACAGGAGTATGTAGGAAATTACCTGTGTACACACAAATATATAAATGGAAAAAGTAACTCTTGTGAGAAGAAATTTTATTTACTAATAACTGTATATATTTTAGTTCTATATTTAAGTTACAAAAAATTATTGAAACAGTCACCACACACATGGGTTAAAATATTTATGTTTGGCTCTTATTTATGCTAATATAATTTATTAAACAACTCAGTAATTTATACACTTTTTTCCTCATGGGCCTTAAGAATCTACTGACCAAGGACAATAAAACTCTTGTTCATCTTCTCACTAATTGAATCTTTAGTTACCATTTATTGGTGAAATAGATATTGGTAAAAAGGTGATACTTGTATAGACAAGAGCAGGAGATGGATACTATGACCATCTAAGTATGACAGTCAACTCTCAGAATGTTGTCTATTCTCCTAAGAACATTATTCAAAATTCATTCTGTCAGGATAATGACGATGGAGAGGAGAACAAGCTCTGTTCAACTCAGAATGGAAGCTCAATTTGATGTAGATAAAAGAAAAACATTCAGTTAGTTCAAGTTGTTTTTAGAAGCATGTGCTCAGCTTTCACTGAACGTGAACAAATGAAAATAAATGAGGAAATGAAAAAATACAAGTCATGTATGTCTTTAAGAAATAGTGTTATGAAAGAGTATGTATTTTCTTTTGAGCAAAAACAATTAGTTTGCCTCAAATTGAGTTAATATAAAAAACAGAAAATCTAGTTTAGCCAGTTAAAAAAAGGAATGACACACATCATAATGCAATGCTAAGCATTAAACATTTCAAGAAAAATGGAAAGAACTAAAGATGTATCAGATCATAGTGTTTATTAAATTGCTTTTTCTATATGACAGGCCTTACAGAAATGTCTCCAATATAATACCTGTGTTGAAAGCCAATTAATATGAACTATCAAATATTATTTGTATGCAAGTATAATCTTGTGTGCAATTCATGCAAAAGTGAGAATTCAGTTGAAAATTCCATTAGTCACAATTTGATGATTGTGATCAAAGAACCATAAAAAGCTCTCTTTGACATTTCATTTTTCCTTCAGTAAAGCAGTTTCTTTAGTTCTTTCTATTAACTATGGTATTAACTATCAATGTTGAATTTCTATTCTTATAGATAATAAACATTCAATGAGCTACGTCTGGAGAAACGTTTCCTCTTGATAAAACAAATAAATAAATATAAGAAAAATCCAAAATTTCTTATAGAAATATTTAAATGACACACAATAAATCTATGATCTTTATTCCAATTATGTCTCTAATTAAGACTATAATTTTAAAATGTTATCTGAAGTGAACTACTGTATATTTTGATTTGTAATTTTTTGTTCTAGTTTTAAATATATTTAATATACTGTCTACCATAAATTCAACAAATGACAAGTCTTCTTGCGATTCAGCAGCTGAGATTTCTTACTAAAATTGAATTCATTCTTTATAGCAAAGTATGCTTACACTTCCCCAACTGATTTTCAGTGACCCCTGCTTGCAAAAGCTCAAAAACAATGCATGTTTACACTTCCCCAACTGATTTTCAGTGACCCCTGCTCAAAAGCTCAAAAACAATGGGGGGGTGGGGGAGGCTAGAACCTTAAGTTTGCATATATGCTAATAAATGTTAATTAGATGTGTACTGACAAAAATCAAGTAAACTATTCCCACAGTGCAATTACTGCAGTCATCATCTCATTTATTTTTATAGAAAACATGTAATAAGTCTGTGATAGTATAATTTTCACATTATATGTAAAAAGGAAACTCCAGTATCTAAAAATCTTATCTAAGATTATGGCTAAAAGTGGCAAAAAAAGGCAGAAAGTAGGTCTGTCTGATTGAAAACCCAAAAGACATAGATAAAGAGAATAATCTAGTGGAAAATATAATTACAACATATAGTGATGACATCCTGTATATTAGTTACCATGATAAAATTTTACACATGCAATCTTATTCTACCAGGCTGAATGTGTGGGAACTGAAAGTTTTAATCTAGGAATTTGATAAGAAGTAATACACTGAATTTATAACTAGATCTCAATTTACCTAATATTAGTGGTCTACAATAGTGATTTTCAAACATTACCCGAGAAGTCCTAAAATTTGTCAGTGCACATTATGATTTAGAAAGAAAGATGCTCATTGGTAAGGCTACTTCTGCTTTTTTCCAACAAAATTATACTGTTTTTGCTTTACAAACAGTGATTCCTTATAAGATTCAATTAAACAATGTTTGAACATATCTGACCTAATCTATTTTTAATAGCTTGCATAAAATCACAGTGTGTTTTGAAGTGGCTAAGATTTCTCACTTAGGATATACCTGGATAGGATGCTTAGTTTAAAAACCCCACTTTGTAGGCATTTGATTTTTATCAGTTTGAGCTGCAATAAAGAAAAGCATAGTTGGATAGTTTAAACAGCATATATTTTTTACAGTTCTGAAATCTGGATCAATTAAGATTAACATACTATCAAATGAGGTTGCTGTTGAACATCATCTTCCTCTCTGGTATTGTGTCCTATATTGTGGTGGGGAGAGGGGGGAGGAAAGGAAAGGGATAGTTGCTGAGAGAGAGAGAGAGAGAAGAGAGAGAGAGAGAGAGAGAGAGAGAGAGAGATCCTTTTTGTTGCTTCTTATAAAGACAATCATCCCATCATGATATATGTCACCCTCATGACCTTTTCTAAAATTAATCACTTCATTATATAAATGAAAAGATGGGATGCTGATATTTGTAAAACATAGATGGAACTGGATAAGATTATACTATGTGGATTAAATGAATGATGATACACTCATATGTGGAGAATAGAAAACAAATTCAAATGAACAGTAATTAGAATGTGAAATGTGATAGAAATGTGATACCAGAATTGAGACTACCAGAAGGAGAGGTTAGAGGATGAGAGTAAAGAGTAGGGTGTTTAATGTACCACTGTTGAACATTAAATGTACATTTGTGTGAGCATGGTTTCATTCAGCCTAAAGGTATGAATCTCTAACCTAAAACATAGATAATGCAAAAAATCATTACCTCAATAAGCATAAGTTTTTGATAAAAGCATGGAAATAAAAAAATATATTATATGACCTTGAATTGCTTACTGCTTCTCATATAACTAGTTTGACAATTACTCAGAATTATCCGCTTATTAATATCTCTTAAAATTCAAATACTAATATACCTATAAACACATATTATTCAAATGTATATATGTATATGTGAAATAAGTGTACTCTTCGTATGCTGAATAGTTTTAAATGATTCTTTGTCACCTAAAGTAGTCTATATATCAATGTAATGATAAATATAAATTTAAAAATAAATGAATATGAAATAGTGCTGAACATGCCAAATTAGGCAGCTTTTTTCTCATAAAAATCTTAGTTCAACTGAAATTCTTTTATTGCAATAGCAGGTTCTGTTAGTAAGTCATTTCTTTTATAGTAAAAAACATATTGATAGTAAGATGACTCTGGCATTCAAATAGATTTTTTAAAACATGTATTTAAAATATTCTCCATCACTTAAAATATGATACAATAGTTTTACTTTCATACTTTATTAATAATTAATAACCTTGGAAACTTACAATATGTTTGGAATGTACAGTGAAGGGCATGTGAATGGTAAAGACATGAATAATAAATCTATTTTACAATTTTAAATCAAGGAAGTTGATTTAAAATACTGTTATTAAACATTTTTTATTTCCTATAAGCATTTCCAGAATTAATGAATTTCTTAAAGAATATATGATATTGATTGCTTTCTTCAATCACATTCTTTTCTATTACAATTTGCCCATTTTTTAAAAATTGTCCCTGTGCATAAAGTTGCTTCAGATATCTGAAAATGAATTACCTGGAATTCACATCTTTATAATTTTAACTGTTTTATGTTTCATTGTTTATGTGACATCATTTAAAACACTTATCAGGTGACTGCATATAGTAGACATCTGACTCATGAAAAAAAAGTAGAACAAATAAATATAGATATTAAACATTTTTTGGTGATTTGAGAATGTTTTAGAATCATTATTTCACCAAAATTAATTTTGACAAGCCTGGAAGACATATACCTAAAAATCATACTAATTAAAAATCACTTTCGCCATTTAACCATCAAATTATCTCATATATTTATGGTAAGAAAATCCATTATTTTAAGGAATATGCAGATTACAACTAGCTAATTCAAAATAATAAAATCAAGCTCACCTATAAGATTGAAGATTTTAATATAACCCTGAACTTAATTTACCTCAAAAATATAATTTCTCTTTCAGAACAAATTAAATATGCCTACTTTATAGATGATAACATTTTGTTTTAAGTTAATAGGAAAACATTTTAGCTTTTCTTTTCTTTCTCCTGAGTGAAATGAAAGACCTTTTCTAAGATAGTCCTCTTACCATAACTAGGATCTCTATCTTAAAAGACAAAAGTTACCAAAACTCTGTTCCATAGCTCCTCTATACCATCCCTACTGTTTTCATCATGCCCTGATTTCTTACCTATGATTTGTACTCTTGAGACTTGATCATTAACTTTTGTTTAACTAAAACTATGGAAAGACTGGTCATTGATCGTTATTTTTCATTTTCTATATATTGGTATTTCATAAAGTACTCAGTTCTAAGTATTTCCTTATCCTCTTCAAGGGATAATTTTCCACTTTTGTTTCTGCTCCTGCTGAAAGGGAGTTTTGCAGACTGGCATCTTAAATTAATTGACTTGACTGTCAATTTATTCTGGCCTATAGATTCAACAAATATAAAGGTATTATCACCAGTAAAGCAATTATTTTATATAATAAAAAAAAACAGTTTGTGTAATTAACTCTTAATACTATTTCATATTGATTTTAATTAAAAAGCTAAAATGAGAGCTCATTATCTTTTATTTAAATATTATGTCATTAATCCCTATCACTCTTTTGGAGGGCAAAAATATTTCCCATTTGGTTGGGCTTCTTTTAGTTTTTTCTGCTGCCTCTTTTGCCGTACAGAAGCTTTTTAGTTTGATGAAGTCCCATCTGTTTATGTTTTCCTTCAATTTTTTGCCTTCTGCAGATGATTCCAGAAAGGGATTTCTGAATTATACTTCATGGAGGGTTTTACCTATGTTATCCTCTATGTATGTTATGGTTTCAGGTCTGATATCTAAGTCTTTTATCCATTTTGAATTAATTTTCATACAAGGTGTGAGAGAGATGTCTTGGTCCATTTTTTGCATGTCTTAGTCCAGTTTTCCCAGCACCATTTGTTGAAGAGACTATCTTTGTTCCAATGTAAGTTTTTCCCTCCTTTGTCAAAGATTAATTGGCTATATGTATGTGGCTTTATTTCCAGATTCTCAATTCTGTTCCATTGGTCTGATTGTCGGTTGTTGTACCAGTACCAAGCCATTTTAAGTATTATGGCTTTGTAGTATAGCTTGAAGTCTGGAATAGGTAGTCCTCCATTCTCTCTTTTTTTGGAGAGGAGGTTTTTTGATATTCGAGGTCTTTTGTTATACCATCTGAATTTTTGTAATTTTTGTTCTATCTCTTTAAAGAATGTCATTGGAATTTTTAAGGGGATTGCATTGAATCTGTAGATTGCTTTTGGTAGGATGGCCATTTTGATGATGTTAATTCTTCCCATCCATGAGCAAGGAATGTCTTTCCATTTCCTTGTGTCTTCTTCTATCTCTTTTAGTAGTGTTTTAAAGTTTTCTTTGTATAGTTCTTTTGCGTGTTTTGTTAGGTTTATTCCCAGATATTTAATTGTTTTTGGTGCAATGGCAAATGAGATGACTTTTTTAATTTCTTCTTCTTCTGTTTGGCTTTTTGCGTATAGGAAGGCTACTGATTTCTGTGTGTTGATTTTGTAGCCGGCAACCTTACTGAACTGGTTACTTTTTCAAGAAGTTTTTCTGTGGATTTTTTGGGGTTCTCTACATATAGAATCATATCATCTGCGTATAATGATAGTTTCAGTTCTGGATGAAAAAGATGTGGTATATATACACAATGGAGTATTACTCATCAATTAAAAATGACAAATTTGATGAATTTATGGAAACCTGGATGTACCTAGAAGAAATCATTCTAGCAGAAACGAGCCAGATAGAAAGAGACAGAAACCAAATGGTTTCACTAATATATGGTCAACCAAATGAAACTGCACAAGGGGAGGATGGGGACCAGTTGGAGTGGGTGGGAAGGGGAGGTGGTGAGTGACCCCCAGGGACTGAAATGATGTGAAATATATATAAATAAAAAATATTATGTCAATTTTAAATATTAAATATGATGAGCACTTTAGTATGGTATCATGTGAGGACTTTGAAAACATTTTTAGCATATGAAGCATATAAATATCTAAATGTAATTTTGTTTTTTACTATATAAAACAGTTCTCAATCTGTTTAGATTGTTCCTGTTTATGGGAAGATATGGATTTCTTATATTAGCATCAACCACATAAAAGTCCACTTAGAAAATTGAAGTTTTCTCCACATTTTTATTTGGGGTGACATGCACTCTTTTGTGACTACAGATGAATTCTGGACAAAGGGTGAAAAAAAGAATAAGAGGTTTTCTTCTATGTGTTTAGTAGACTTTATAAAAAAATAAACTGAATATGAATTCTTCCAAAGGATGATGGGAATTCTCCAGTATAGACCACATGTTGGGCTTCAAAAGCAAATTTCATCAAATATATGAATATTAACATTATATCACACATCTCTAATCAAAATAGAATCGAGCCAGATATCAACTACAAAGAAATAAACTTTGAAAAAACTCTAAGAATAAAAGTTGAACAAAAATACCACTTAATGATAGGTTAAATGGAAAACAGAGAAGACTTTAAAAAGGAAATGCTTAGAGACATATTCAAAAGAAGGCAGACCTTGATGCCCACAAGAACGAGAAAAACCTTATACATAATTTAACCCTACACAACAAAGAATTAGAGAAAATAGAAACCAAAATCAGTAGAACGGTAGAAATATTAAAATAGCACATACATTTAATATACATGTTTTTAAAAAGAACTGTCCAAAAGATTAGTAAAATTACAAGTTTTCTTTGAAAACAAACAATTTAGATAAATCTCTATCTATGCAAAGATTAGAAGTGACAAAACTGTAATGTACAGAATCAAGAACAAAAGACTTTCTCAGAAATAAATAGGATTATAAGAGATTACTTTGAAAATTTGTATGAAAATAAGTCAAAAAAGTAAGAAGAAATAGAAAAAAAAAAACTTTAGAAACATAGAATCATTTGAGATGAATCAGGGAGTAGAAAACCTGAGCAGACAAATTACAAGCAAAACAAAACAAAACAAATAAGATGGTAATCAAATAGGTTTTCCAACAATTAAAACCCTGCACTACACAGATTTAGAAGTGTATTATATGAAACTTTGAAAGGCAAACCAATACCTAACCTTATCAAACTATTTGAGCTAATTAAAAAGTGAATTATTCCAAAAATAATTATGAAACATTACTGCAACTAGACAATGACTTGATAGAGAAAACTATCCGCCAGTTTCCCTAATAGACATAGATACAGATATTGTCAACATAATGTTAGCTAACCAAACTCAACAAAGCACTAGCAGGGTCACATATCATGACCAAGTGGAATTCATTCCAAGAATGTAACATATAAAATGGATTGATGTAATTCACCTTATTAGGTTAAAGAAAGATTTTTTTAAAAGATCATATTAAAAAAAAAAGAAAGCATTTGTCAAAATTCAACACCCATTTATGATAAAAATCCTGCAAAAAATGGGGTTGGGGTAAAATATCTCAAATAGTAAATCCACACATAAAACAAAAACACAATCAACAGACTCAATGGTGAAAACCTGTGAATTTTACCTTTAATACAAGGCAAGGATGTTCACTATCACCACCTCTATTTAACATAGTACTGGAAGTCCAAGCTAGAGCAACTAAACAATAGAAGAATGTAAAAGGAATCCAAATTGGAAAACAAACAATAAAACTATCATTACTGTGATAGTCTATGATAAAATACATAGAAAAACCCAAGGGATGCATTAAAAACAAAAACAAAAAACAAAGTCCCAATTGAACCAATAAATAAGTAAAGTGGCAGTTTACAAAATAAATTTATAAGATTCATTTGTGTTCCTACATGCAAACAACGAACTACAGTAAAAAGAAATCAATAAAATATATATACAAATTCCTAAGACCAATCTTGATGATACTGAATCTAAAAGACTAGGTTATGAATTCTCAACTTCTCAGATCTTACCTAAAACATATGGAATCAGAGTTTTGGGATACATAGAAATAATTTTGTTATATGACTTATGACCCCTTTAAAATGTTAATCAGCTCTGCTCAGAGCATATTTGCAATTATGCTTCATACAAAATAAGCTCTACTAATGTTTTTCTTTGGCATTGAACTTTAATGAACTTTAATAATCTCTCCAGATTCAGCAATTTACATTAACCACCATCACTTTGAGTACCTGGGAAATGAGGTAATTGGGAACAGAGAATTAATTCTTTAATACCAAAGACAAGGGAAATCTCACATGTTATTTGTGGCATTCTACTATAAATAAAAGACCTGAAATATTTTTATTGGATTCTTTTTCAGGCCTTTCATCATATTCCCTTATTATTCACTTTAATATCAACAGATAAATTCTGTTTAACAGCAAGAATATCTATAATAACCACTCAAATAATATTATTTAATGAAGATTTACAAATATTCCCACTTTGGTTTATTTCAGGATGATTTACCTGTTTAGATTACAAGAATTTTAATTCCTACTTACCCACTGACTAGAAATGTAGCAAATGTCATGCTAGTTCAAGACAGTAAATGCCTAATACATAATCTGTGTTGGTATTAAGTGTTTTCACATACAGCAAAAATATAACAAAAATGAAGCATTGGTAATACAAAATCCCTGACTTCAAACTGCAATGCACAGCAACAGAAACCAAAATAGTATGATATAGATAAAAAATAGAAACTCAGGCCAATGTAATAATAGAGATTCAAGAAATAAATCCATACAAATGTAGATAGCTTATCTTTAAAGAAGGACACATAAACATACAATGGACAAAGGAAGCCCCTTCTACAAATGGTGTTAGAATACATGGATGACCATATACAAAAAAAACTGAATCTAGACCATTCTTAAGTCCATACCCAAAAAAATAATTCAAAGTGAATTAAAGATTTGTATATAAGACATTAAGTCATTAAATACTTAAAAGAAAAATAGGAGATGTATTACTGGGCATCAACCAAAAAAAAATCATTTTTATGGACACAAGACCAACAACAAAGTAAGCAAAAACAAAAACAGACAATTGAGACTACATTAAACTAAAAAGCTTTTGTACCTCACAATAAACCATCACAAAACAACTTAAAGGACAAATGTGAAGTATATTTGTACATCACATATCTGATAAGGGTAGATTTCCAATCTACATAGTGTACTAATACAACAAAAAATGTAACAAAAAAAATAGATAACTCAATAACAAGCAAAATACCTAAGTACACACTTTTACTAAAGAAGACACTCAAATTGGACTACAGGTACATAAAATACTGTTAATCACCATGTAGTATAGGAGAAATTAAAATCAAAGCCACAATGATATATCATGTCATCACTGCGAAAACGGCTTCTATGAAAAAGAACTGAAACAACAAAAGTTGGCAAGTATGTGGGGGGAATGGAACACTCAATTATTGCTGGTAATATGGGAATCCTTTTCAGGCCTTTCCTCATATTTCCTTATACACTTTAATATCAACACATAAATGCTGTTTTAACAGCAAGAATACCTTTGACATAATTGCTATAGAAAAAGGTTTGGAGAGATCTTTAAAAATGGAAATCTTACGTGTTTATCCAAAGAATATGAAAACACTAAAATGAAAGATTTATTAGTCTTATATTCAGAGTGGCAATATCTAAGTAATACAAACAGCCTAAGGGCCCAACAATGCATGACTGAATAAAGAAATTATTAAATATAGACTCAACAGAATAAAACACAGCTATAAAAAAAGACGAAAAGTGTCTTTTGGGACAAAATGGATGGAACTTCATGACCATGCTAAGTGTATTGTGTAAGAAAGTGAAAAAATAATATATCAGGTGGCTTCACTTGTCTGTGTAATATAAATAACAACGAAAACATATTGCAAAGCACAGAGAAATCGATTCTTCCACTTTGTGAAATAATACACTAGATTACAAGACAGAACAGGAAAGGAAGGTAATAGGATGCTGGCACAGGAGGTTGGTTGGAGGGAAAGTGAAGTAAGTGCCTAGGTCGAGAATTTAAAATGTAATTCAAAATCTCAAAGTTATAAAAATGCAATGGTTGATAAATATAAATAAATGCAATGTACATTTCAACTGTGTTGCTCTAGATTCTAAGTTCTAATTATTACTTTGTTTATCTTTTAGTTATATATAATATACTTAACAAATAACAGGTTTTTCTACAACTTGATCTTCCTGTACCATCAGGATATCCTCTCAGAAAATTTTATAACTTTATTTCAATATGACTTCTTTTGAATTAAAATTCTGTTTAAAAATACAAAGTAAATTTTATTTTTTTCTGTTGAAATGTAATTCAATCCCATATTGATTGAATTTATTAAGAAAAGAAAAAAGAATACTGAATTGTGAACTAGTGTTAGCTTCTATGTATATTTTCCACAGCTAGTATCAGGGTTTCAGAAAGAGGCTACTTTAAGAAATGGGATATCTTTGATTCAAAATGTTGCCCCCAAAATCCAGCAGCAGAGCAGTATCATAGCAAAGAGCAATTGGTGTACAGAGAATTGCTAAGCTCAATTTAATGTTGTCATCATATAATGCATTTTTTTGTGTATATTTCTTCTAAAAGGGAGAGGGGTAAAAATGACACTATTTTGAAGGATCATAAAAAACAAAAACAAAAACAAATTTCTGTGTTCTATAAGATTTCTTTCATTATCAAAAATAGTGCTATTTTCTAAGGGAAACTAGCCATTTCCAAGCATCTAATTTAGAAGTCACTGTATAAAGCACGATTATTTTGAAAGTAGACCATTTCCTTGAATCTCTATCACTCCAATATGTAGTATGCCAAAGTTTCTGTGAAGATTTTAACATTTAAATATATATTTCTATTTGATAGTGAAAATAATTAGAATTTTAAATCTAGAATTTTATTTTTTTTATGTAGTTGCACATTTATTGTAGCATAGTTTAGAGTAGCCAAAAATCGAGGACAACCTACATGCCAGACAACTTGATGAATGAATAATGATGCGGTATATGTACACAATGGAAAACTAGTCAGTTATAAACAAAAACAAAAACAAAAACAAAAAAAAAAGAAAAGAAATTCTGCCATTTGCAGTAACATTGTTGGGCCTAGGGAGAATTTTCCTTTGTGAAGTAAGTCAGTAATAGAGAAAACCACATGATTTTGGTAATTTATGGTATCTCGGGAAAACAAAGATATTTTTTTTTAATTTTTATTTTTTAATTAAATAATTCATTTATATATAAATTTCACATCTTTGTGATCTCCAGGGCTCACTCCCCCATACCCTCTTTGATTGTTCCCACCCTGTCCTGGCTCCTTGCCCCCAAGTTGTGTACTTTAATTTGGTTGTTAGCTTGTTTTGACTTTTCTTCAAGGCTTTTTGTTTATTAACAAAGATAAATGTTTCCCTGTAACAGTAGTTGCCAGAAGGAAGGGGGAAGGAGGGTGGGTAAATTGATAAAAAGGGTTGAATGATATGGTGAAGATAGATTTGAATTTAAGCTGTGAACTTAGTGTAGTATATACATATTTTGATACTCATCCTAGAAGAAATCATTCTAGCAGAAACGAGCCAGATAATAAGGGACAGAAACCAAATGGTTTCACTAATATATGGTCAACCAAAATTTTAAAGTAGCACAACCAAAAGTAACATATGTTTTAAAAGTCACATACTTTGCAATGTATACAGCAAAACATATTTCATGAGTTGTCAATCTCCTATGTAATGTATTTAAACATTGTGTGGTATAAACTGCTTCTGTGTAGAATCAAAGAAATTTCTTATTTTTGACACTTCATATTCAACCAACCAGCTTGTGAAGAAAGTATTCTGAGTTGAAAGTAATGTTTGATATAATTCATGAACTCATTGTACACATGCCAGGGTGATAAATGCAAACTCTTTCATATTATCACATTCAAGAGATGCTTCTTAGAAGAGACATACCTAAATAACTGTACATTTCTTCCTTCTTCTCTGTGAAAATATGACCTAAATAATAAATTTTTAGAATTTTTCTTTCATTCTGTTTGACTTCAGATAAATTGAAAGCCAAGGTTTTACTGACTGGGGATTTAGAGTTCCTTGCATGTTTATTGCATCTTTCACAGACTCAGCATAAATATATATAGAACTTAAAATAGTTGTTTTGAATATTTTGAAAAGGTATATTCCATTTCATTAAGATGCAAACATATATAATTGTCTCACCTTAAATGAACAATATCATAAATCTGCTATGCAATCCAAGGTAATCTAATTGAAATTTTAAAAGTTATTGTGATTTTTTATTTATATTTTGTGACAACCAGAAACGAAACCATTCTATTAGTAATTATGAATTTGTTGCTTTTTTTTTTTTAAATCTAGTAGGGCAATTTGTCAAGAAATGTTTATTTGAGGATGTGATTTTTTGCTGAAAACTGTATTTGACTGAGATTGTGTGCAGTATAGGGAGGTCAACAGTGTGGGCAGCAAATGTTTTGACATGAGAAGAAATTCAGATGTTACAAGAAACAGGATAAAGGTCCTGGCTGTAGAAGGGCAAATAGGTAGGTGTTAAATGACATGTGGCCTTGCAAACCATGTTCATCTATTGACATTTTATTCTCCCATGATCTGAAGTCACTGGAGTAGTTTAAGAAAGAAGTAATTTAAACCGGTGCATGTTTTTAGAGAATGATTCAACTACTGAGTGAAGACTAGGTTGTAGGAAGTAAAAAGGACAGCAGAGACAGGGTGGTTTATGCTAGATTTCCTTTAAATGAAAGAATTATGAAATAACATCATGTAGCATGTAAACAAATCAACCTTTTCCCCTTGAGCTATTCATTCCCCCATATTTAGTAAATCACGGCTAGGCTGCCAACAAATCACATTGGTTTAGAATTATCACAATGTAGAAATCTTATGCATTCAGAAAAAGCTGTACCAAAAGCCAACTCTACACAGTAATAAAAACTGTTTCTGAAAATTATAAGTTGTATTTATAACTTTTTTAGCACTATTTATGGTGGTGACCTTATGAGTTGGAATAATTTTATTATCATTTTTGGCACACATAAGCTTCGATACAATTTTAAAGCACTTGTTCTCATGGCATTTTACAATCTAAGTAGATATAGATTTCACACAAACACATACATAAGTATATAATAGCTTACAATTACAAGTATAAGAAACAATACAACAATGTTTTATAAATAGAATTTTCAATGTCTTATATTATTTTATATGCAAAGTATAAAATTGTTATGTATACTATTTTGATAAAACTATCAAAATACATTATTATGTCTATTATTCATCTTAATCAAGGATAAATTAATGAATATGTAATAAAAATTGACTTACTGATGAAAAATAATCTTTAAAATATATCTTATAGAAAAATAAAGTATATGTTTATTAAAATAACACTTTTTTCAAGCAATACTTTATATGATATTCCAAAATATAAGGCAGAACTAAATTATTTTGGTATATTCATTAAAAGATGTACTATCAAGCTATTATTTCTTTGAAGATATTTATAAGGAAAGATATATACATTTTAAACAAGGAGTTTTCAATTTACTCAAAGCAATTATCTATTATCCTAACATTTTCTGTGCTTCCTATAGTTGAGGCACTATTCTAGGAGTTTGGGATTAGGTAACCAAAAGGATAATGTATTTATGTGGAAGTATATGAGTAAAAACCATCTAAACAGATTCATGTACAAGAAATTCTCATAAAGCAAACTGACCTGCAGAAAAGTAAACTAGGTTAAAATTCGTGAGGGGAAAGGGTATCACATATCATATGGTCAGGGTAGGCTTCTCTAAGGATTTAATATTTCAACTGAGAACAAATAACCAAAGAAGTCAGACAAAGGAAAATATCAGTAAAGAACATACTAGAAATAGGCAGATAATGGAATATGAGTTCAGCTGAAACAGCATGACATTTTAAGGGACAGATAAAGGTTAAAAAGAAACTGAGAAATAAGGAAAAACAGCTGGGGATGAAGTGAGGACCTTCATCATTAGAACTACTTTAACAGTGTAACAGACAAGGTAATTTAAATCAACAGCTACTTCTCCATATCCTGGAGCTGGAGAAATCCAAGAGCAAGACATTAAGTGCTTCAATAAGGTCAGGGTGCATTTCCTGGATCACAAATGGTCAGCTTTTCACTGTGCCCTTGAATGGTAGAGGTGGAGGGTTCTCTTAACTGAGGTTAATGATTTCATTCAAAAGGTCTCTGCCTTCATAGTAATCACCTCCCCAAAGCCATATTTCCTTCCAAATACCACCACCTTAGGGATAAGATGCCTTCGTGTAAATTTGACAGCATATGGATATTTATTCTGCAGCATTCAGGGATAAAGACCTGTAGGGAGTCTAAGGAAGACACTTAGGTATGATCATTTATTCCTAAAACAAGTAAAAATTGAAGCAGGGAATTGAAGCATGAATGTGACATGATCAGATCAGATGTCTATTTATCACACCAGTTTGACCAGAATTCAGGAACACCTGAAAGCTAAATAAAACAGGATTCTAGGAAGAATTTGATGGCTTCATCAAATATTTGTCTTACAAATTTAATTATTCACTTGTCCAGAATTAATTTTCACTTAACAGTATCACCATTTTATTATTGAAAACACAGTTTCCTCAGAGATTCTGTATTAGGGGTAGCCAGAGAAAGAATTATAGTATTTATGTCTCTGCATTCATGGGTGCTATATGAGAGATATATTTAAAAGAATTTATGATTTAATTATGGAGACTGCTAAGTCTAAGATTTGTTGTGCAAACAGGCAAAGGCAAGACAATCTGAGCCTAAAGTCATTCTAGACAGTAGAATTTCCTCCTTTTGGGTGGACTATATATATATTTTAATGCCGTCAACTGACTGAATGGGATCCACCATATTTTGGAAGGCATTCTGCTCTGTTTAATATCCACTGATTTAAATGCTAATTTCATCTAAAATAAAACATATCTTTACAGCAATATCCAGATGTTTGATAAAATGTTTTTGAACTGTTCACCATCCCCTATAAGTCTCCACTAGCTGCTCACCCAAATAAGTTAGACCCATGACCAATGACAGGGGAAAGAACTAAACCTGGTAGAGACACTGAAAAGGCAGCTAGATCCAAAACTAATCATGGTCAGAAGGAAAAAGTCAATAAATAGAAACATGAATTCTAAAGGGTATAGCACAACAAAGAGAGAAAACAAATCTCCAGAATCCTAATTCATAGACATGAAATCTATGTTCTTCCTACCAGTTACAGAGTTAAGACTTGCAGTGTTAAAGAAATTCAAATAAATAGTAGAAAACGCAGGATAATAACAAAACCCAAAATACAAATGACTGGCCCCAGAATGAAACCAATGAATTTAAGGCAGAAAATGCTCCTTTAAATAAGATTAAAATGGAGTTTCAGGACTTTAATAGAGAAACACAGAAAATAGAACACAGGATGAATTCATGGAAATAGGTTAGGTAGAACAATGAATTGATATAATTGAAGAGGCAGATGTAAAAAGAACATCAGTAGAGAAGGAAAGAAAAAAAAATAAAGGGAAAAAAACATTCTAAGAAATATCCAACATGATGAGAAAAGACAACATAAGAATAATGGAAAATAATGGAAATATCAAAGGGGGTAAGATAAAGGAGCAGAAAATATATTTGAAATAACAAAGCAAGGAAATACCCTGACCTAGAGAAAGGTAAAAACATAAAAATCCAGAAAGCTAAAATAATTTTGGTATGTATACTTAGATACAGTGAGAATGACACCAAGGCATATATTAGTAAATTTTCATATAACCTATCAGGCTAAACATAGGACTTCTTTTTTGTTTATACTATTTTTAAATGTATTGTTCACACACACACAGACACACACACACACATATATATATTTTACATTATCTACCCTGAGGTTCTCCCACCTTATCACTCATGATATAAACTCTTGCGTCCATCGCTCCTCCAATATTAGACTCCTCCAGCTCTCTTGCTTAAAAGATTGCTAAAAGAAATAGAAGATACAAAGAAATAGAAAGGTATTTCTTGCTCATGGATTGGAAGGACAAACATTATCAAAATGGCCATCCTACCTAAAGCAATCTACAGATTTATTGTAATTCCAATAAAAACCTCAGTGACATTCTTTAAAGAAACAGAACAAGTACTGTTGAAATTCATACGAAATTAAAACAACAAATAACCAAGCTCTCCTGACCAAAAGGAGAGAGAATGGAAAGACTGAACTCCCAGACTTTTATTTATACTACAAAACCATAATAATTAGTACAGCATGGTACTGGGATAAAAAGACAGACCAATGGAACAGAACTGAAACCCCAGAAATGAAACCACATGTGTTTGATCAACTAATCTATGACAAAGGGGTAAAAAATACGTACAATAAACATCAGAGTTCTCTGAAGAAACTCTATGAGCTTGGAGAGAATGGAGTGGAATATTCCAAAAAAAGACAAAAAAATACCATAGTTTAGCTATACTACATGAAATAAGGCAGAAAGAGAAACACCAGAAAGTATCATTAACAGGTGGAAATTAAGGTAAGAAAACTTAAAGATAAGGGCACACTCAAAAAATACACCTTTGTAGTTAAGTAGAGAATTGTAGCACCAAGGGGGAAGTGGTTGTGAAATATATGAACAAAGATGGAAGGAAGCACAATGGTCTATGGTGGTAAACTATAGTGAACTGGTGGTGGGTGCACTATAGTGGTGATGCCTCATGGGGGTACCTCAATATTAACTCAATTAAAAATAAGATAAAATATAAAACATTTTGCTAATTGTCAATCTGATAGACAAGTAGCCATCAAAAGCTCCATATTCTTTTATCAAAGAATAATGGTTTAAATTTAGTCAATTACATGCTCTCTCCCTGAATATGGATATTATTAGAGGGTTAAAAAAAATGGGCATTATTAGAGGGTAACCTCCTAGTCAAAAGCATACACATAATCCTTTTCCTTCATCAATAACACACAGTTTTGACTTGTGCTTCCAAAGGCTGTACTTACTAAATCCTTTAGACATGTTACCAGTAGATTCTGAGATCTAATTACATGACTTTCTCATAGATAGGAGCCATTTGCTTTGGTTGGGAATAAACAAACTAATTGCCTCAAGCAAGTTCCTGATATTTAGAAAGACTAGCATAAGATAAATAGTAGTTATCCTGAAGAGTTAGTTTTGAAGATTCAGAAGTCTCAATTTTTTAACATGTAAAATTAAAAAAAATTGTGCATAATTAATTGGCAATTCAACACTTAATTAAAATAATGAAACTCTCTAGGTTACCAAATGAGCCAGAAGGATAGTTTTAAATGCTTTGGAGAATCAAAGTTCTGTTTTAATCTGGGATAGAAGCCTAAGAGGGTATCTCCACAAAACTGGAGAATTTTTGGGATAATTTGAATAATATTATTGAAATGATTATTTCTTTATTCATAAAATGATTATGAAAGTGAGCATAATACTTGATATACTGACAGACATTTAAAAGTTGATTCATTGGTATATTTCAGGCTCACAGAATTACACTGTGGCATTTAAAACAACTACTGCCTCTTCAGAAATAATATACTAAATAATCTAGCAAAAGTGGTGATTGTGCTAAATCTTTAAAATAATGCCTCTAATATTCTTTCTGATAAAGGAATAGCTTTACTTTATTTTCATTATTTTTTCACATTATGTTTGAGGTAAACTAGATTTAGTGTTTTACTTCATTCGTTATAGATTTAAATCTCTCCAAATGTATATGTAGATGTTTATTTTCACACCCATCCAAATCAATAATGACCATGATAGGAATAGTAGCAAATATGAATGAAGTCATTGATACCAATATTCATTAGAGAAGATAATGAGGGATCTGTGAAAAATGTAGGTAAAAATATGCAAAAAAATGTATAAAATCTGAGTTTGGAAGTCAGATGCGATTTCAATCTCAAAAACACATTCATGACACACAGAATTTATTTGTGATAACTATGGTAAAATAAATATGCTGCATTTTATAGAAAACTAGAAAATCTCTAATATTTAAGACTATTCAGTCAGTGATTTCATAAAAGACAAGAAGGGATTACTAGGTTGTAACACATTTAATGATAATGTGATCCAAGAGAAAATTAAAAATGCTGTCTATCACTACAAAATATCACAACTCTTACAGTAAGTGAAAAACTATTGCTGGAAGGAGCCCACACAATAAGTCCAACAGAGGAGTTACTTTGATAATTATATAAAAACTGAAATTTTTTATGATAAACATTATGGCAGAAGTATTTGAGGCTAGACTGAGTCCCAACCAAATAGGTCAAGTCCCTTTACAGGAGGAGGCAAGAAATGATAAGGGTGTAAATATTAGGTACTGGAAAGTAACTAACACTAATTTTAGACTGGAAAGTAATTAACACTAATATAAGTATGCAAAATACAATAAAATGAGGAATGTATACATAGTAAATATATAGATAGTGTCAATGTTATATATTAACATCATGGTGTTTTATTCATAGATAATATACTTAAAAATAGCAAACAGAGGCCGGGCATGGTGGCGCATGCCTGTAAGCGGCAGTCTAGGAAGCCACAGCCAGAA
>PVHY01000183.1:209183-261103 GCA_004024945.1 Uropsilus gracilis
AGATAGATAGATAGATAGATAGATAGATAGATAGATACTAAGTCTTTGTGCTTCAATAAAAGTTGAAAACATACTCATGGTGTTTATCCTAATTTCAACTAAACCCTGTAATAACAACTTTGACTAATAAAGTGAGAATAAATTTACATGATATTTTATAACTATTTTTATCACATAACAGCTGTCATTTCCTCAATTCGCATAGAGACCTACAAACATAATATATATTATTTGTGTTTATGAAAATACTAACTTTTGCTAAAAATAAATTCTGTAGTAGGAAACATAAATCACACTAAATACATTTATCACTAAATGATTGGTTATATGCATTTCAACAAAAAGTACATTTTTATTATATTATGGGTTATAAGATAAATATTGTACTGGACTACTGTTTTAAATTTTTTGAACTGAAAACTTCTGCATACACTGTAGTGGTACTAAGAATGATTTTTCAAGTCAAGAACACCACTGAGATAATTGGTAGAAAATTTCACTTCAGCACAAAAGGTGAACAGGTGTCAAGCTTTCAAAATTTGAAGAATTAGTTCAGAAAACGATCTGCAAGTATATAATTAAAGTCATCAAGTCCTGTTTAGTTGATGTAAATGGTTAGTTCTCTTGCTCTTTTTCAAGTTCTCACTGAAATTTTTCAAAGATTTTAGCATAGATATGTTAAAGAAAAATGATAAAAGAAAAATTTAAAAAAAGAATGAAAGAACAAATAAAAAACAAAAAAAAAAAAACAAAAAAACACAGCAGTTTGAATGTGACAAGGTCCTGTTCTTCAATGTAGTTATAGAGAAAGGATCCAAAAGACCATGTCAAAGAGCACTTGGAAACCTAACATCCATTATCAATGGCTGGATTTTTATTCCAAAGAGAGCCAAAACAATTCATTTCTACACATTTTCTTAGTGTATGATACTTGACCCCTCTTTCCATGGGACATGCTTCTTTTTGAATCTGGCATAAGTTTGACAGCAGCAGCAAAGACACTGCAAACTGCAAGGCTACTACCTAAATGTCTATGTCTCTTGGGGCGCATAGCCTGCTGTAAAGTAGTTCACAGTTCGAACAGTGCAATAAAATGGACTAGCTCACAGTTCCAGAGGAGTTTAAGTCAGTAGTCAAATTAACTTGTGAAGCTAATCATATTAAAAGCAGAACTCAGACTTCAGTCAAGATACCTCCATTAATGCTATGTGGGCTGAGATAAGACAGTATCTCAAGACCAACAAATCTGCAGTTTTATGAGAAAATTTTAGCATGATCGTTTGAAGTGTTTGATCATTTCTTATGCAGTAATCATCAGAACAAGCACTTTGTTTTGTAACTGAACACATTTTACTCTATATAGCAATAAGTGATACCTACTAAAGAAAATTTTCAATAATTATATAAAAATCTAAATTCCTCTTTATTTCATAGAATGTTAAAGATATTTCATATTTCAATCTGAAATGTGATAATGAAGTATAAAAATACTCATCCTGGGATAATATAACATTTATCTTGAGAGATGATTATATTTTTATTATTTAAGCATTCTTGTTCACTTTTTCACAATATAAGATTTCTCCCTATTATGTGTGTTCACCACAGATTTCCCACAACTATGTACCCTCACAGTCCCCCATCTCCCTCCACAGTGATAGTCCTCCCACATAATATTCCTCCTCTTCAAGGCTCTCTGTTTCCACCCCTTTTCTGGGTGTCTAGGTCTACGGTTTACTTTCAAGGGTTGGTCAGTCTTACAGATGTCGTACTTGATATGTTAGTTGTGCTTCCCAGATTTAACATATAAGTGAAAACAGCTGGTACTTATCTTCTTCAAGTTTAATATTCTAAAAATAATTTCATTTCCATTCATGAATTGATCGTTGTTGGTTGCTGAATAGTATTCTATTGTGTTCTGTATTACATCTTCTTGGTACACTTCTATTCTGGTGCATTTTGGTTGTTTCTGCATCTTAACTATCATAAATTGTGCTACTGTGTATACAGAAGCACAGATTTTCTTTCAAATTAGTGTTTTTGTGCTCTTTGGGTAGATACCTAGGAGTGAAATTGCTGGGCTATACAATACCTGCATTTTAGATTTTTGAGGAATCTCTACACTTTCTTTCTTAGGAAAAGGACCCGTAGGATGTTCCCACCAACAGTGTAATAGGGCTTCATTTTCTCCACACCCTCCCCAGCACTCTGTTTTTGTTTGTTTGAGATGAAACATTTTCAGAAGTGTGAGGTGGAATCTCATTGTGGTTATGATTTGCATTTCCCTTATAAGTGATAAGATACATAGTTTTAAAAGAAAACACATTTTCCCTATACCCATAATGCCATGGAAATGCCATACCTCAGAGATCTCATCCATAGAAGAAGTATAATACCAACAAAGCAAAAGAGTTTCAGTTAACATTTTGTGAACTTCAGCACAGCCATAGCACACTGGACACTTAATATAACAATTAGGCATTATCTACATTTATATTACTTCCCTGAATCTGGATTGTGTTACAACTTCTATCTCCCTTTAAGTTACTTCGTACCCTGAAGTACATTTATATAGCCATTAGACTGACTCATTTAATTTAGTGATTATTTCACCAGTGAATCATTATTTTACCAGTGATTCTATTAGTATTTCATGATGCTTCAGCTACATAAACCATATCAAAAATTATAATAACAGTAATAATTACCCTAATAAAAAATTGCAGAGGGATAGAACAGATGTTCAGTCTATAATGTAAGAGAGAAAAAAAATATTCAACAGTTCTTTATAATGTCTACATTGACTGCTTCTCAAGCTACAATCTCTATCTTCCTTTATTTCTCTCAATGCATTAAACTCTATTAAATGGTCACTGCATTGATTCATTGAATTTGGCAATTATTTTAACATAAGTCCCTTCTCTTAGTTATAGAAGAGACACTGATACTTTAGTTGTAGAATTTAACTTGGGGAAAAAAATCTACTTTTTTCTCATGAAGTTTAATGTCCACCCTCACTAATAGTTCTCTTATTCAATAAAATTAATATCATGTCATACAACTTCAGGTAACCTATGACTTTTTGAGAAAGTAAGGTTCTGCGTTAGCCTTTTGATTAGAAGCACTGCATTTAGCAGAAAATGTGGGTTATATTATTTTCTTTGTTGAATGCAAACCATAAGGTTTATCTTTTTTCCTCCAGCTTTAATTGTTCATACAAGTCAAATAGACAATTGAACAGCTAGAATAGAGATCAAAGTGATTCACAGCTGTTAGAAATTTACTGCAAAACCCATAAATGCATTATATCATGTAGGAAATCTTCAGAGTTAAAATATATTTTATATATATAGCAATGAAAATTCTGTTTTAGTTTTAAAAATTGCAAAAGTAGAGCGGAGTCCCAAAACTAAACTTTCACATTTGAGAAAAAATTCAAATGCCTTCAAACAAATTTTCACATCAGGTCATCCCAGAAAGCTGAATGCTTCCCAGAGGAACAGTAAAGACATAAACCAAACAGTTGACCCCTAGGAGTTCTATTTCTCTATAAGAGAAAATTGATATTTTAACCCCAGCAGGAAATCTATTTGCTTTTATACCTTTATTCTTATGTATGAATACTTATCATCTACAGAGGCTTGATGTTTGAATTCCAAGTTGACTACAATTTATAGCTTTACTAGAATTTTTAAAAGATGCATTTTCTAGTGTTGAAAATGTGGGTTCATGCTTAACCTTTCAGCTTCTTTAAAATGCACCTATAAGGGACAGATATTGCATTAAGTAGTTATTGACTACCACCTCCAAATAGCCATGCATAATTTCCAGTTATATTTCAGAAATCTAAAAGGCAACGAGTATCCTGTTGCTTTGTGCACCCTCTGAATTTGGACTGCATGTTTGCATGAGATTTTAAGGATATATTGGAGGCATTTCCCTTTGGAATTACCTAGAATATTCTAGCAACTGAAATCTGTTATGATTTATGGATTATGATTTAAAAATAAATATTCAATATCAAATGGATACTTATTTTATGAAATACAACTTTGTCAATGGCGTAATTATATATCATGACCCAGAATATACCATACCCACTCTAAAATGGTTTGTCAGTCACCTAAATTTAGTCTTCATACTATCATCAATATGTCTGTGAAACACCTTGGGCAGTATCTCATTGTGCTGAAGAGGTGTAAGTGAAAGAGAAAAATATAAAATATATTTACTGGAGTTCTTAATTCAGGTATGGCAGCTTGATAGGTGAGTGGCCGACAGTCACGAGTGTTTGGCACGAGGACACAAGGAAGAAACATTGGACCTAAGTCATCTCCATCAAGTATGTCCACTGTAAGGGTGGTGGTGGTAGTTCTTCGTTCATTCAGATTTTGTGCACGATCCTATGAGAGAAAAAGTAAATGAAAGAATGGTTTGTAGATATTTAAATGTGATTTTTTCTTTTTAAATGATTAAAAAGTAACATGTTTAAACCAATTGTCTGAAGAAATGAGGTTAACATAACCTATTAAGTTAACTGTGATTATCAGACTGAGGTTATGTTTGCCAGGTTTCACCACTGTAAAATTTCTCTTTTCCATTTCACATTTCTTTAGAAGCAAATTACAATAATTAGCCCATGCTAAGGTGTGATAATTATTTCATCAAAATTTATATTGATGATATTTATCTAAAATGTGTTTGTCACAGGGATACAAGGAATAAAAAAAAAATTGGACCTAAGTCTTATCCATACAAAATTTTTTCTATAAAGATAGTGGTGACATTTTGTCACTCATTATGATAGACTCTGGAAGTGTCTTTACTTTCATAGTATGTAATTATCTTGAAGAATGATTAAGTTTTTCTCCTTACTTACAATTTTATTCTGTACAACACCAAAAAAGTAGTTATATGCAAATTCATAAAAACATTATCAATATTCAAAAGTCACAAATGTTTCAAATATCCATCAATGTATAAAGAAAAGTGTGTGAGTATAAACCAGAATATTTTTTAGCTGCAAAACAATATGGATAAAATATGTTAAATGAAACAAGTCAAACAAACAAAAGGTCACATAACTACATGACACCATTTATATAAAATATACAGATTTGGGAAATCCATAGATACAGTGCAAAAAGTGATAACTTCAGGGGTTGCAGGATGAGGGTTGGGAACAGCTGTTAAAGGCACTAAGATGTTTTTTTGAAAAAAAGGAGAGTAGAAGTTATATACAGACAACAATGTAAGCATGTTAAATGCTGCTGAGTGTTCACTATAAGTTGGATAATTTTATGCTATTTGAAGTTGTCTCATTTTTTAAATAAGTAACATAATAATTATAGCAATTGATTGGCATTTTCATTTGCTTATAAAATATTTTCCTGTAAGTCATTCATCAAGCATTAATGTTCAGCAATTTAAAATATCCCTCTTTTTTAAACTGAAGTAACATTGCATTAGAACAATATATAGGCATACCATTAAAACCAACATGTATGATCTAAAACAAATAAAGCAAACTCTGTTGGTGAAATTTTGCAAGTTCACCTTCTCTGGAATGTAAATAGCTACATGACTAGTACTGTTTGACATATAGATATATTATAAGAAGGTTTTGGTCAAAATTTGGGAAAAGTTTAAATTTTCAAAGTGTGGTGACCCACTTGAAAACACATAGATGATAAAACAATTATTAAAAGTCATTAAATATTGATTATGTACACAGAGAAACCATTTTGGAGCTTCCCTAATCTTACTATATAGAAACTTCTAGAGGTAAAGCAGCCACAAATTTCCTTTTCATGAAGTTTCATGTTCATGAAAAAAAAGTCAAAACAAGAATCTGTATAGGAAAATATTATCACAAGATTCCTTATCTTCTGTTTGTTCTCCCAAGAAACCCACTTGTTCTTCACAGACAAGTCTTTCTCCTCCTTCTCCATTTGAACAATGGAGTTCCTGTTCTTTTTAAGGAACCATTTTTTTGTTAGCTTACATATACGGAAGTTATATTCTTCTAATAATCTACCTTTCATCATCTTAATTTACAAGTCCCAAAACTGAAACAAGGGGGCAGAAGAAAAGCTTATAATTTTTTACAAAAATATTAAGTTTTTATTAATTTCTATAAGAGAATACTAATAACTATGATTATGTATATGACACAGAGATTTTTTAAATATCTGACATTTGCTCTAAAATTGCTAAAAAGTATTACTTGGTAGAACTGAAAATATCATCAGTCCAGCAAGTAACATATAACTTTGGTGATCTAGAAATTAACATCTCAATTATACTTAAAATGTGTAGTATTCAAGTACATAGAACACAAATTGTGGGTTTAAGATTTAGGAAAAATGTTTCATCAATTCTACCATCATTAAATTGTGGTTGCTTAATATTGGGTTTATAAAAATACTATATATATATATATATAAATGAAGAATACATTAAATGATATGGTATGTTATTGAATATGCAAAAAATAATTCCCTGTATTATTTCTATACTTTCTTTACACTCACCTTTATACCTGTAAATCACTAACAAATCACCATACTAGACAGAGTAGTGTATTTTTTATATTAATCTTTCAGCCTGTTGGTAATGAATTTGTCATGATTGCCTTCTATTTTGGGTCATTCTCACTACTTCCTAAAATAGATGCAAGTGCACATGATTAACAATAACAAAAAATAATGGGGACTTTTATCTCAAATAATTACAAAACATTGATATTTAAATGGAAATTTTAATCAGAAAAATAAAAAAAATAATAAAAACTACAATACCTACTACTAGCAGGGAAGTAACAATGAAAATTACTGACAGTTCCACTTATGCAGAGATTCCCCACAATTTGTGAAGAACTTATGCAATTTAAAGTGAGGCATTAAAAAAGATCTTATCCACAGCTCTAACTTATGACCCAATGGAAGCTGATTTAATTCACAATGTTATACTTCTAGTTTAAAACCAAACTTGATCTTGAAAATTAAGCTAAAGCAAAGCCCTTGGCAAATTATATAAAATCCAAAATATCTTTTTTTCCTTCTAATAAAATGTTATTTGTTCAAGATAGATTAAAAATTATAAATAACACAATTATCTACATAAACATTTTATGTAATTTCATTAAGCTTACATTTCCATTCACTTCCATTGGGAAACCAATCTATATTAAAAACTACATTAAAATATTTTCCTCTCTCCAATTTTTGTTCCTTATTTCCCTTTTTCCTCCCTTTAAAAAGTATAATATTTTAAAATTTTAAATGTTTGATATATTAGTTCAATAATTTACTATTTTTAAATGTAATTTATTATTCATTGCTATGACTAACTAGCAAGGAAGAACATATCACTTTTAAACTTTATTCAAGATAGACTAATTTATTTGAGTGTGTTTTATTGCATATACTTTTCTACATTCTGTAACATTAAACAGTTAGATACATGAAACATTTAATTATCTTCTATATATTGAGATCATTATTTAAATTTTCTGATTAAAGTTATGCAAGGGACTACAAAAGATACAAAAAAAATCTAGCATAAAGTTGACTAGAAAACAGTAAAAGAAAAATATATACATACATATGTCTGAATATCTACCTATCAATTCAGCTATCCTTGTATCTCAATGTAGAATCAAAAAAACAATAATACATATCCCACAGAGTGTGAGATTTGACCTAAAAGAAGTTTCTGGTCATACCTCACAGGAAAACACTATCAACCTAGTCTCTAAATGTTTAGCATGTTTAACCAAGACCTCCAATAATCTGTTTCTATATGATGGCAGCATATGTATACATAAGTATTTTTATAGTCAGATTGTAATGGTATTTGTGTATCAAATCATGGTCTGTTTTTTGAATAAGTAGATACAAAATAAGTATAAATTTTCATCAATACCAAAAAGTTGACAAAACAATTACTTTAAAAAAAATACAAATTTACCTGTAGAACTTCAGAGGATTATCTTTAACAGGCAGTCTAACAAAAACTAAGTTGTCTGAATTTACCTTTCTTTACAAGATACACATTTATAAAATTGTAATGATTTCTGCTGTGATACTGCAAAACCCATATATTAAGATGATATAATATAAAACTGCTTAACTGTTCACTATTTTTTCATCAAGCTGGAGACAAACAGTAATTTTAATTCACTAGTAACTGCTCTTTATTTAGATGTATATCAATTTAAATATTGATGGTGTGAAGTGGGGCCATGAGGTGTGACTGCTAACAAACAATATAAAATTACATGAAATACAGTTTTCAATAAGTATGAGCCAGATCTGCTGATGTCCTGATTTATTTTTAAGGCAATATTATATAGGAGTCTTGGAATAAAGAGATTTTTTTAATATTTACATGCTCAGTATTCAAGTATAGTTTAACAAAATGACCACACATACACACTAGTCTCTTTTCTGGATACATATATTAAATACTCTTTCATTATCCTATCAGATGTTTACAGCAGAAAATGAAAAATTAAAACAGCATAATTACAGGTGGCCTGAGTCTTTTGACCCTAAGTCAGTTACCAAATAGCGATGACCATTGTGGACAGAGCAGTGATAAATGGACTATTGCAGGTTGAACTTTTAAAACATTTTAAGTTTGATAGTATTAATTATATTTTATTTAAAAAGGAAGAAAACAGAAGCAACAAGAATTGGTATCATCTAAATCACTTTAAAAGTGTGCTATTTTCTTGAAAGTGCCTTTTAGGCAAAGAGATTTACCTAATTTTTTCCTAATTTTATTCATACTGGTAGACAAAACATCAATTTTTAACATCTCCACAATTTTATATTACTTCATTATTTGAAGATATTATAAATGTTTTTCTAAAATATTGATCACCATCTCATTTTATTCCTATTACTCATATGTCCAAGAAACTGACAGACCTAAATGAAAAAATGGATGTAAAATTAGCATATATTCCACATTTCAGTAGGAATCAGATATGAGAGAAGATTAAAGGATTTTCTGAAATATCCTTTACATAGAACATATTATAAAAGGATAGACTTATTTTTTTTTTTTTTTGGTGTTGCAATTTGTTTATAGCATTATATTCAATTTAGGTGCACAATATTACAAATCAAAATATGTACATATTTTTATGCCAAATTTCTCATTTCTATCCATTACCATACAAATAAGCCCATTGACCTGATTTACTCTCCTATCTTCCCCTTTCCCTAATGGTAACCACTATTTTGTTCTTATAACCTAAAGGCATGTTTCTTTCATTTTATCTTTATATTGATTATTTATCCACCATATGTAAGTTGTCTTTCTTTTTCTTTCTGATTTTACCAACATTACATTCTATTGTTTATATAAAGTTTATCTACTTACCCATTGATGAACACAAAAGATTTTTTCCACAGAGACTAATACTGAAAAATGTTTTCACAGTGGTGCAGAGATCTAATAGTCATCCTACCAAAAGCAATCTACAAATTCAATGCAATCCCTATAAAAATTCCAATGACATTTTTTGAAGAAATAGAACAAGAATTACAGAAATTCATATGGAATAACAAAAGACCTCGAATATCAAAAAGTCTGCTGACCAAAAAAAGAGAATGGAGGTATTACTATTCCAGACTTCAAATTATACTACAAAGTCATAGTAAGTAAAACAGATTGGTACTGATACAAAAACAAACAGACCAATGGGACAGAACTGAATGCCCTGAAATAAAACTACACACATATAGTCAACTAATCGTTGACAAAGGAGTGAAAAACTTATGTTGGAACAGGGACAACCTCTACAACATATGGTGTTGGGAAAACTGGATTGAGACATTCAAAAAAATGAACCAAGACACCTCCCTTATAACATGTTAAAAAAACAGCTCAAAATGGATAAAAAGACTTGGATGTAAGACCTGAAACCATAAAATACATAGAGGAAAACTTGGGCAAAGCCTCCATGAATTACACTTCAGATATCCATTTCTAGACACATCTACAGCTGGCAAAAATATGAAGGAAAACATAAGCAGCTTGGAGTACATCAAATTAAAAAGTTTCTGTACAGCAAAAGAGATACCACAAGGAAGAGATCCACAAGGAACTCATTCAACTTAACAAAAACAAAGCAAAATGCCCAGTTAAAAAATGGGAAGAAGAACTTAAAAGACACTTGTCCAAAGAGGAAATACAAATGACCAACAGGCACATGAAAAATTGCTCAATGTCACTAGCAATCAGGGAAATGCAAATCAAAACTGCAATAAGATACCACCTTAAACTAGTAAGAATGGCCCATATCAAAAAAACAAAAACAAAAACAGGCAAAAACAGGTGGTGGTGTGGATGTGGAGAGAAAACAGCACTCTTACACTGCTGGTAGGAATGTAAACTGGTTAAGCCATGATGGAAAGCAGTGTGGAGGATCCTCAAAATAATGAAAATGGAACTGCAATTGATCCAGCAATTGCCTTCCTGGGATTCTACCCAAAGGAGACTTCACTCCTTATACAGAAGGACACCTGTATGTGGATGTTTACTGCAGCTCTATTTATAGTTGCAAAGACATAGAAAACAAAGCAAAGACATAGTAAAAGTGGTATATATATATAATATATATTATATTATATTCCATTATATATATATATATATATATATATATATAATGGAATATTACTCATCAATGAAAAATGACAAACTTGATGAATTTGAGATAAAATGGTTGCATCTAGAAGAAATAATATTAGCAGAAACAAGTCAGAAAGAAAATGGCAGAATCTCAATGGTTTCACTAATATATGGGGTAAAAGAAAACAAAAAAAGGCCAGGAGGAAAAGTCAAAACAAGCTAACAACCAAACTAAAGTATGCAATTAGGGGTGGGGGGTGTGAGTGGGAGTATTCACAGAGGGGAGGTGGTGGGTGAAACCTGAGGAATACAAAGATGTGAAATATATATATATATATATATATATATATATATATACATACATACATATATGTGTGTGCAAAGAAGTGTATATTTAGATCCTCTGATAATGTTCAAGATGTTTAAAACACTTATTTAATTATTTTAAGCTCTTTTAATTTTTTTTTGATTTATCAGTAGTTTACATCATATATAATGTTGGGAGTACAAATTCAATATGTTACTCATAAAGCCTCCATCAGAGCTCAGTACCAGAACCCTGTCATCATTGCTCCCTGATTCAACATTCTTCCTCCCCATTTCCTTATTTCCAGTATCTTATTCATGATGCAAGAATTATTTTCTATACTTTTCTGGTTTGTTCTCTTTAGTTATTTATATTACACAAATAGCTGAAATCATGCAGTAGCATCAACATTTTCTGACTTACTTCACTGATTATAATCACCTCAAAGACTACCCACTTTGTGTCAAATGGTATATTTATCTTTTTAAATAGCTGGGTATTATTACACTTGAGAATATATCCCAGACAGTTTTTTAATGTAATCATCTGTTGATGACTATCTAGTTCAGATCTACCTCTTGCCTATACTGCTACTATGACAAGTATAGGCAATACTTAATATGAATCTTTTCATATTAATGCTTTCACATTGAGTAAATACCTAGCAGTTGTATTGCTGGATCAGATAGGATTTGTATTTTTGTTTTAAATATATTACATTTTCTTTCTTTTCCATTTCAATCAGTTTTCTTTTGTGTGTGTGTGGGGGGGTGGGTGTGGGTGTGTGGGTGTGTGGGTGTGTTTGTGTGTGTGCTTCTATATGTTCAAACTCTTGTATGAATTTTCATTATTCACAAATCTCTTTCCTGATATCCTATACCTGCCTTTCTATATTTGCTGGTCCTTTCTGTTTCATTAAGTTTTCTGAAAATTGCTATTCTAAAATCCCCTTTTTTTTCAGGTCCTCTAATTCTGTTTGGATAGTGTAGGGCTGTTGTAGAACACTTAATGGAGGACACAGATCATTCTTGTTGTAAAATGAAAAACAGATCTTTCCCTCAGCACTCCAGGCAAGAAAAGGGGAGATAATTCCTTTGTCCATCCTTCTTGCTGGCAGTCAGATATTCCATAGTGAACTCAGCAATCCCATTGCTCATAAATAAAGTTACCCTAAACTGTTTGCTACTCAGTCACAATAGTGAGTCATGAACATCAGAACAAATATGAATTTTTGGTTTTCATTGCTAATACTAAACAAATGTCATGTTCTGTGATCAAAGTACAGATAGTTTATACTTGTGGTTAGGGCAAAGTTTAAAAAACCTATTATGTGTAGGTCGAGTATCTTTTACTCATATTATTTGATTCATATTATTGAATTTTATGAATTGTTATGTTTTTTGGTTACTAATTCTTTTTCTAGCATATAATTAACAACTTTTTCATATTGGCCTTTACACATTAATGGTGATTAAAATATTTGTGGTCAACTTCAATTATTTTCTGAAATGCTGCTCCTATTTTTCTTCTTGCTAGTGAATTCTGTCTTTTTTCTTTTAAGGTCATCTATGTGCCTAGCCCCAGTATATGAACTACAACCAGTATAATCCAGGAGTGGTTTTCTCAATCCACTTTAACACACATCAGTGTTCTCAACTCTCCTTTCTGTTAGATTTGCTCATAAATATAGTTCTATTAGGGAGCTGAATGGAAACGGACTCTGGGAAAGAGTTTTCTCTCAGATGAAAAGACATAAAATCAACAAACATAAGGAGAATCCTTGTTTTACCACCTTTCCCACCTGTTTATATTCAGATGTGAGTTGAACTGCAACTGTAAGGCTTATGACTATAACAGTCACCAGAACTGGCAAATAAGATATTGGAATGATAGCCAAATTTCAGGTAAGGTGAGAATATGGGAGTGAAACTAACCTAAGTACTGTGCTACATGTGAGCTACCAAAGAAACCCTGTATCCACTTAAATCTTGAGGTTTCATCAACCTTATCATCTTTTTCCTCATCATCATAATGTGTTATGTAAAATTTTTTTAAATAAAAATTTCTGCTACTACTATATACATATTATTGTCATGGTGATAGTGGCTGATACCTAGTGATGATATACTCAATAAAGGGTAGCCACAAGGGAAAGATTACCCATTGAGAATTCACTACCATTAGTGTACTTAGCCATCCTCTAAGGAGCTAATAAAATAAATTAAGTTATTCCAGTTCTACATTTTATTCAGTGGGCTGACATTAAGTGCATGAATCAGAATATTGAATATGCTCTCAAAGTGATTCTGCGATACATGTTTGGTGGACACATTTTGAGAAAATTCAAAATCATTAAAAATAAATGACAGAAGTGCATGTAAGTAATACTGAAAGTGAAGAATAAAAAAAAATTACCTGAGACTATCTCATCTCTCATTTAGAAGAATACATAAAATATCCACGGTCAGAGTTGTGCTAATGAGGTTATAGTTATACTAGAATATTCATAATTTGGGGTAAATATTTTACTTGATAAGTTCATAGAAGAGAAACTGAATACTTACATTAGCTTGGATGATGACAAAATATCGAGTTTTATCTTCATAATTGAGCCTCTTTCTTAACACTACATTCCCAGTCAGCATGAGGGGAATTTCAAAGGTATCATTGGATGTCTGCAAATAGGAATATAGAAATTTTTAGATCCTTTGAATAAACAAAGAATTAGAGAACTTAATACTGTAACTAGGTACTTTTGAAAATTATAGATGACAAGTTCCTAATATGAAAATATAATATGGATACAAGCTTCAAATTTAATATCCTTTCACTTCTACAAGCTTCCCACCTTTCCTCACCATCCCAGTGGATTTTACCAGAGTTCTTTAATGATGACAAAAAGGAAACTTGTTTCCCATGACAGTTTTTTAATTATTAGTGTGATTTCTTGTCCTAGAATATTTCTACATTGACATTCAGGTAACTGTAAATGTTCTTCATTGTTATGTTATACATTTCAACATAGTGTGCAAACATTGCAATTTATGGTTTCTACCTAGTAATCACTTTCAACACTGAATTCTCAGCATTTTAAAGTATTAATTACAACTATTAACATGAAACAACATGTTTTGTGAAAAATAATGTATTACTGGTAAAATTCATTTTGTATATTGTTCAATCTCTCCTACCTATCCTCAATATAATCTTTTATCAATATTCTCATAGTAGATATAGTAGATACCTTCTAAGAAGTGTCACTTTAATCTGAACTGAAGGTTAATCAAAATCCTGAGGTTTTTGAGTGTTTCTGGGAAAGTCTACACTAATACAAAAGAATAGAGTTTTCTTTTTTCTTTTAAGTGAAAATTAGGGGAGAACTTAACTTTTTTTTCTTTACTCTTTCTCCCAGTTAAAAAAAAATCAATCACTGACCTTCCTTTTAGTACCTTAAATAATACGATTTGGGGGAAGTGTCATTTGATTGTATGTTTATTAGTAAACATGTGCTCTCTGAGAATCTTATCTGTATCCTTAGAGCATAAATGAGGTAATCCTTCCACATCTGTCATTTGAAGTCTCCCCATCTTTCTCCTTTCTTCCCCAGTTTCATAGATAATGAAAGTGCATATGTGCCCCATTATTCCTTAAAATTTACAAGAATGTAAGTATGCTATTAACATTTGAATGCCTCTCCAAATAGTCTGGTGTTGATTATTTTATCCATCTAATCTTAGAAAAAAACAGAAAGGGTGGAAAATTTATTAGCACCCCAACACAGACCACAAAAGTGCTCTTCACAAAGATAAAATACTATATACATAATTGGGACTACCTCCAACTAAAGAGTTCCTGCACAGTGGAAGAGACTGTAACAAAACAAAGAGTTACCATACAGAATAGGAGAAAATAAGGGACTGATATCAAAAACCTATAAACAGCTCAGATGACTTGAAAAAATAAAAATAAATAACCCAATCAAAAATAGGCAAAGAAGCTAAAGAGACACTTCTTCAAAGAAGGTGAATGGAAAACAAATAGGCACATAAAAAAAATGTTCATCATACTGTAATCAAGGAAATATAAATCAAAATCACAGTAAGATACTACCTTATGCCAGTTAGAATGGCCCATGTCAAAATGTACTGGTGAGGGTGTAGAGGAAAAAAAAACATTTACACTGTTGGTAGGAATGTAGAATGGTCAAGTATCTATGGAAAGCAGTTTGGAGTTTTCACAAAAAATATCAAAAATGGATCTTACATATAACCCAGCAACTACACACCTTGGTTATCTATCCAAAAAGTACAAATGTTGTTTCAAAAGAAAACCTGCACCTCTATGTTCAAAATAGCTGCTTACAGTAGCCAAGATATGGAAACTATGAAAATGCCCCAGAATACATGAGTGAATCAAGAAGATATAGTGGATATACATAGTGAAACACTGCTCAGTATTATTAATAAAAAAGTCATGCATTTTGCAACAGAATGGTTGTAGGTGGAAGGGATAATGTAAAATTATACAAATCATAAATAGAAAGGTAAATACCAAACAGTATTACAATTATGGGGCCTATAAAGAAGCAATAACAAAAGTCACAGAGAGACAACTTTCAAAAGTTACAAACTAACCCTTGAAAATTTACTATAGAACTTAAGCATCTGAGGGAAGGGGTTGGAGGAGGGATAAGAAGAATTAAAGAAGGAAGGAAGCACAATAGACTATGGTGGTAGTTAACTTATAGCAGTGATGCTTGATAGAAAGGATCCCAATATAACCTCAATTAAAATATATTAATTTTTTCTTCATTAGTTGAATCTCCTTCCTTATTAGATATTGAGTTTCTTCCTGGCAAAATACAGTTCTAGGTAAAATTCCTAAAGTGCCTTCTAGTACTACAGCTCTGATGTAAGTTGTTCTTAGTATTATACAATGTATTCACACATCAAGAAGATAAAAATTCAAGTTTCAACAATTAGCAAAATTGTAAGACTATAAGGATTACAGAAATATATCATTTAGATTGGAAATTTAAAACATCTATTTCTCCAAAATCTATTTCAAAAATTCTCCAGTCTATATTTCTAGCAAAAGTCTCAGCTAAATCTCTTACAAATTTTCAGTGATGGACATTACAAGATACTGAAGGTGGAACAAATTAAACACATGATAAATAAGAGTTTGGGTATTTGTTTATAACCTCAACTCAAAAATAGTTTTCTATAGCAATTTTTAATATGAATAATTACTTAATAATTTCCTATTTTTGAAGTTAGATATATTAGGCTAATCAATTGACCTGCTATCAAATGAAGTTCTTTTAAATATATTTTGGGTGAAAGTTGTCAGAAATAACAGTACTATAAGCATGTTTTCCACATTTAGTAATTATTATAAAGTATTTTGTTTCTGTCTAATCCTACCTACCTTCTTTCATATTGCATAATATCACGAGGATTCTGTAGCTTTCAAAACTCTGAAATAGAGGTATGTTTTTATTGTAGAACCTGCTTTGAGTCAGATTCTACCTCAACTCTTAGCTGCCATGCCAAGACTTCTAGGTGGAAGTTAAACAGGAATTCAACCACTACCTCAGGAACCACTACCTCAGGAATTCAACCACTACAAGAAACAAGACACATCTTACTTATTTCAGCAGTCTACAATTCTACAGCTTTTTGTCTAGAGATGCCCTGCTCACCATTTATAGAAAAACGAACATAAAAGCCATTCTAGCAAACCTAGAAAACATGTCAAAATAAGTTGTGTCAATAAGGTGCTTTGGTGATGGGAAAACTATGGTTACCACATCTAAGGAGAGAAAACCTATAATGTGGGGAAAAAAAGGATATAAAATATGAATATAATTAATTAGAAAAATAAAAATAGAATGAGGAACAAAAAATATTGTGTCATGAAATTATCTCCTGATGCACAATCAGAAATCAACTAAATATCTCATGTGTTTTTATTATGTATTTATTTATTTTGAGATTTTGTGTTTCCTTTACATTTCTTGTCATTCTCTTCTTGCCTATAAGGTTTCTATTTAGGCTGCAAAAAATCTAATTGATGTTCTCTTATCTGTTATCTCTTTTTGTCACAATGGCCTTGTCATTAGTGTTGAGCAATTTTACCATAATGTATCTTGGGTTATTTCTGTCTGCTATTATTTTATTCAGAGATCTCTGAATCTCTTGTGTAAGGATATCAGGTTTGTTTCACAGATTGATACGGTTGTCAAAGTTATTTAATTCTATCAATTTTTTTACAGCTTTCTTTTTCTTTTTCAGGGACCCCTATGATATGGATATTACTTCTTATTAAATTAACAAAACAGGTGCTTGCACTACATTTTTATTTGTTTATCTCCATGTTGGTTCTACTGTGTGTTCTCCAACACCTCTTTTGATTAAACTCTATAGTTGCATAGAGATGATAGATAAAAATATTTCTATAATTTTAAGTTTTCCCCATTTTTACTTTGTATTTAACTGTAACCTTATCACTTAGTTCCAATAACTAGTACCAATTCTGTCCTACTCCATCTATTGACCCTTAAATTTGCTATTGATTAAATTAGGCCTCCAACTACTAATCAGCTATGGGATTTATTCACAGCTTGATTGTCATAGGCTGTCTCTAATTACTTGTAAAGGAGTAAAAAAAAAATGTGTGAACATTGTACTACTCAAATTTGAACAGCAATATTAATTTTTCCCAGTAGAGTAAGAACATTATGATCAAGCTTTCTGTTTTACCCAGACTTAACTTTCCTGCCACAAACATATACAAACACACATGTGCACATTTAAGGAAATATTTAAGATCATAACGTTAATTGACCTGCTTCATATCAATCTCTGAGAAAAATTATTAGAAATCTCTGTGGTTGACTTCAGAGGACTATTTTTTTTTATAAAGTTAAAGAATCTCAAACGTTGAAGCAGGTTTGATATTTTGCCCAAAATAAGGCTTCTAGACTATAACTATCATTAGTGTTTATTGGAAATTATGAATAATGTGATTTTATGGAGACATGAGACTGTTCCAAAATAATGTCCTTGTAAAAAACATTATAAAGCACAGATAATATTCTCAGCAACTTACTTAAAGTAAGCAATACTTGTTTTTCCTTAGTCTAAAATATTTTAAGTATTTAATAACATCAGAAATTTGGACTTTGACATATGCAAACTAATCAGGATGGTGACTCAAAAAAAATTCTGTTTTAAAATGTGATATTAACTCCCTGACTCAGGGGAAAAAAAAGTGTATTACATGCTTACATATTACAAAAGAAATTATGCTTCATTTTTTCCTCAATTCTTTCAACACTATAGGGAATCAACCATATTACAAAAGATGGACAATCTAGTCAGGAGGATAAAAATGATAAAAGATGTGACCACCCACTGAAATGCCCGTCTAATACCTCCAAGAAAGAAACTACCCATGCATGCTGCTAAAATAGCTTCAATGTTTTTCTGAGTAGCAAAGGCAGTTAATAGAAATGCTGTGCTGTCTATTTAATGCACTGGAAACTGTTATGCAGGATATACTATCAGGTACCTCCTTATCACATTAGTCAAAATATTAAAATGCTGAGCAAACATCACTTCAGTGTAGTATTTAAAAGTAGGAGAAGAGATTAAGGCTGGGGAAGTGATATGATAATCTATTTATAAATAATTTTTCTAAATACTTAACAACAGGATTTAAAATATCAGCGTGCCTACTATAATTGCATTTTCCCTTAAAGATTGTCTCCAAATTGAAATTTTCTGAAGAAAGCATGATAAATTTTGACCTAATTTTAAGAGTTTCTTTCTTTTTCTTTTTTATTAAACAATTTAAATAGGTCAATGTCTTTGTAATACCATTAAGCTACACATCTGAAAATGTATTTGAGAACTGAATGAACATAGTGAAAAATCTTCCATTGTATTGTCTAGAGGATGCTAATGAAATAGTTACTATTTATTTTGGTTGATCAGAACATTAGTTAAGGAAAGATAAACAATAATGCAACAATTAAATATCCAAATTAATGAAACAACATAACTGTCTTATTCATCCTTTCTATATTTGCATACAAATCTAACTCAGTAAATTAATCTGTTTATGTTGTCACTCAGGGACTCATGCTAACAGACATTTCACCTCAAAATTTTTGTATCAAACAGTGGATGTTTTGTTAAGCAATTCTTTGAGCTCACATTTCAGGTGCCAGAACAAGTAATTTCCTAAACCCATGGAGAATATACTCCTTGCACACCTTCTGACCACAAGTTGAGTTTACCTGAAAGGATATTCTTCCATATTTAAGTTTTGTTGTGCAAACTAAGGTTGGTTAACAACCTGACTGCAACTTTGTAAGAGCACAAACAAGAGTCCAGTGAATCAATGTCCAGATGTTAAGCTGTAGAAACTATGACAAAAGAAGTGTCTATTGTTTTAAGCCAATAAATTTGTGATAGTTATACTGAAATAGATAACCAACAAATCACATATCCTCTGAGATTTAAAAGATTAACAGTAAAATTTTGTAATAGTTACTATATTTGATGAGTCTTTAACTTAATAATTTTAATAACATTTTGTATGTTTCTAATAATCAGCAATACAGAGACATATGTTTTGCACTGGAAATAGATATCATATATATATATATATATATATATATATATAGAGAGAGAGAGAGAGAGAGAGAGAGAGAGAGAGGTCCTCTGTTTTTCATTTTTCATAGAGAAAATAGCCTAACATATTCAATATTAGCGCTTCAGAAATTAAAAAAAAAATAATAATATGATAAAGAGAATGGAACTGTCAGAAAATGCAATGATGCAATGACCATGAAGGCAGACTGGTAAAAAATATCAAGTCTCCAGAAAAGTGAATGGGGAAAAATAAGAATGCCTAGAGAGGGGAGAGCCAATTAGTGTTCCTTTTTGGAATATATATTCCCAATATATACCAAAAGTACATCTTGGACATGGAACAGCAATTCTAAAAATTAATGCTCAACAGTGAATCAGACGTGTTTTATTACCATGTTGTCTCTACTAAGGATAGTTTGGAAGCAACTAAAATGTTCACTAGTAGGATTGTTGGCTAAATAAACAGAAGTAAATGCAAATAAGATGAAATATGCAACTTTAAAAGAAATGATATTGTGTGGAAAATGTCAAATCAGCTTAGTATTAGTCAGGATGTGAGGGCGATCTGGCTGCGACATCTGTCACCCCATTGATTGCCAGGGTTGATTCGGCTGATCTGGCTGGCTAAGCTGGTGTCCCCTTTCTCCCTCAATGCTCCATGTGTGTCCCTCCCAAAATAGCGCGCTCGGTCGAAGAGGATGGCCTTCCCTGAATAGAGACGGACCTTTCTTCGGTGGAGGGTATACGAGTAGCTGCGCTCCCCTGCTAGAACCTCCAAACAAGCTCTTAGTATTAATCAGAGAACAAGAAAATTACATAGATAAGAGTCTAGAGAAACATTATCACTCCTTTAAAATGTTTAGATTTTTAATAAAATGTTAAGATTTTTAAGACTACAAAGAAAAATCATCACATATACACATCATTTTCCCATTCTCAGGTACTGAGAAAATTAAATGTATTTTATGTATTATTGCCTTAATCTTTACAACAACCCTAATATCTAAGCATTTTTCTAATACTCATTTTCCAAATTCCAAAGAGTTTAGCAGGGTCTCTGAAGCTAATCTTCCTGGGTTCAAATGTTGGTTTTATTATTTACTGCTGGTAACCTTAGCCACTTAATTTATCTGAGTCTTTATATCCTCAACTATTAAATAACACCCAGTGTAATTGATTCACACTGTATTGTGAAGAAAAAATAAATTAATAGCTTTTAAAGTAATAGATTTATCTTATATTTTCCAGACCTTGGGCAGCTTTGAGTTTTTTTAAGGCAATGTCTTTTACCTTGGAATACATGACCGGGCCATTGTATATATGCTGGATAATTTCAACTTTAGAATTTGAGAAGTAAATATCAGGAAGTAGCTACTGTAAAATGTAAGGTAAGGGTGTGGCACACATAAAATTATTTTTTAGACCTACATAGCAAAGAAAACAAATGGCTTAAAAATAGAATTTACAGTGAGCTCCATTACTTCTTTATGGAAAAAGTATAGTTTTGTCCTTTTTTCCCCTCTGATATTCATATTCTATTCTCTCCATTTCCTATGCAGATTTTATGCATATTATCACATGTTCATTATCTCCTCACCTCTTGGTTTCACCATTTCTGAATATAAACATATGGATGACTTAATTTTTAGGGAAAATGAATAAATTCCCTAAAACTTCATCCAAATCTTGGCTCTTCTCTTATATCAGGTTTTTATTTTGCTGTTGTTCGACTGATTTGAAAGTTTTCACACAAGTGCTACACCTATTTTATTGGAATAAAATAAAAACAGTATAGGGTACAAGCGACTATAAAATTGGAGTTCTGACTGCAATTTAGAAGTGGCCATCACAAACCACTTCACTATTGAAATTTTCTTTGTATTAGAAATAGTACTACTCACAAACTGATAAAATATATTCATGGTTACATAAGTCTCACACTAAAATTGTGAGCTATTAGTCTCCATAAATTTGATTTTTGTTTTTGTTTAAATTTTTTTAGTCCTTATTGCATGTATAAGCTCAATACAATTTAAAAAATAGAAACAAAATGCTAATTTCAACACTTTTTTGTCTTCCTAATGTTAAACATACAGAGAAAACATTACTAATTTAAAATAATTTAAAACCAAACTTTAGGACTTGCTGGATATTCTGAGAACTCACTGAGGGGAAAGAAGAAGGGAAAGAAATCTAGCAGAACTTCAAGTTCTATCTTGAACAAAACAACTCTTACTTTATGTTTGTTATAAATAATATCCCA
Source organism: Uropsilus gracilis (assembly GCA_004024945.1). Taxonomy (NCBI): domain Eukaryota; kingdom Metazoa; phylum Chordata; class Mammalia; order Eulipotyphla; family Talpidae; genus Uropsilus; species Uropsilus gracilis. Next base: position 231,061 of record PVHY01000183.1, read on the forward strand.
TTAGAAGAAATCATTTCAAAATCCAGGAAGTAATATAGAAATACCATGGTTAATGCAAAGAAAAATATATCTAGTGTAAGCAATTTTGTCCTCTTCTCTGAGGTCGTATAAGAGAAACATCTAAACATTTGATTTGCAAGGGTTGTAATCACCACAGATTACATGTCACAATGGTGATATCAATGTTTAAGTTCCATAAGACATTTGTATCATATTGGCTATGCCATTTATAATGTTCTATTTATAATGATTAGAAATCTGTAAAGATAATGAAAACTAATTAAAAGCAGTATTCTACACCTATAAATATACTTTTATTTTTACATAATAGCATCAAAATTTGCTATAAAAATAAAATGCAACTATCTCAATATAATTATATAACTTTTTATTTTTAATAATGTTTATATGAGATAATCACATTTAAAAATATGATTACTAATGTGGTTCCTGGAGATGAGTATTAAAATAATACCAAAAAAATAATAAGCTAAAGTAAATATTAATTATCTTCTCAGAGAGAAGTCACATTGTAGATAGGTTTTTACACACCGGATCATCTGGATTATATTGAATAACATATTCTATCTGTCCATTTGGGCCATCATCAATATCTGTAGCTCCATTATCTCCTGAAAATCCGGTGAATATTGTGGTACCAACTGGAGTGAGCTGAAAAGAAACAAAATGGTTAAAACAATGTAAATTTGTATTTCATCAGTGTCATATCAGAATGTTCCTGTACAAACTATGAGTTCTTTATTCAACAAAAGCTTGCTTACAACTGCAGACCTAAAGCTTATTTGAAAAGATACTTATACTTTGCAAAAGTATATAAAGTTGAAATTTCCAACATAATGCTCCATTCATTGAGTAAAAAAACTGAAAGGTCTCTTTCAGTGTTAAACAGATTTAGAACAATTAATGACATTAACAGCCCCTGTAGAGAAAATGTGTATGTTATTCCTCCTTACAAAAACCTTGATCCATTGTTACCTACAAAGAAATTTAACTTATTTAAAAATCAGAAAACATTTCAGAGACATCAATGAAGCCCATGTCAGTTATTTTATGTGTGTCAACTTTGATAAAGAGAGGTTACAGATTCTGGAGATCCTGTCTATCAGATCAGAGCAAAAGTTTGGAGTTTACTCAGTGTATGTAGTATTGGTTGACTATAAAATCATGTAATAGCAGTTGACTATATGGTTATATATTTTCATTTCAGATTATAATAAAACTAAGACTTAGTTTCACATTTAAGTACATGAATTATTACTATTTGATTATCTAGCTTTCTTATTAATCTCCACTAGAAAATCATTGTTATTTTTTCTTAAATGTACCTGCACTATGTCTACATCAACAATCTCCATTTCTCAAATTTTACCTGAAATTCTACTCATTTCATATTCATATGACTACCCCTTTCATTTCAATTAGCTATCAACTTCCCCTAAAACCACCCTGACACATCATAACCCATTCCTTGTCAGAACATTTGTACTTTTTGCTGTTTTTTTTAATACTTTATTTCTTTAAACTTTGTATTCCCACAATGAATAAATTTTGTCAATAAACATGTTCTATACATTTAGTATTCTTTTTCTTCTGAAATATGATTTATTGTTTTTAAATATTAAGTCCTCCATAGATAAGTCATTTGAGAGGTGGGGAAAGGGAATGATATCATTCATTTCTATTTTGAGTCACTATAAACAACCCAAATACAAAGTTCTAGCAGGTAATGTAAATCAAAAAGTCTGATGGGAATTAGACAAACTGCAAAGCACATACCCTGTCCAAGTTGGTAGCTCTTTTCAACTTCAGCAATGTTTGATACAGAGGAAACAGTCATTGCTACTAGTTTTTTGATATTCTAATTTTAAGACATTTCTCATATCTAAGATTTGTACTATGTTTTAAATAATGAAAATATTGAAAGGTCATATTATTCATTGGGACAGCAAACATCACAGATCAAATTTGCAACATCTTAGAAAAAGTATAGCCATATTTAAGGAAACAAACATCACATATTTATAAATTCTACTTTCCTGGGAGGCATTTTTAAGAGGGGAATTTTGAAGAAAGTGCAAAAGAAGCATCCAAATATATGACAGCATATCCTCCTCCTGATACTCATAAGTAGATTGCAGCAGAAAAAAGTCAAACTTTACTGCAGTAAAAATGAACAACCATAGATATGCTTGGGTGAACAATTTGGCAGAAAGGAGTGCAGAACAATAGTCATAAAGCATTCTTTTTAAATACCATTAAAATTCTAAAATATTTTTTTAAAAATGAAGAGACAATTAAAAGCACTGACAGAAATTTCAAACCAGATGAAAAGCAGAACATGACTGAAGCAGAGTTCAGGCCATTACTGTTATAACACTTATGAAGTTCAAAATAGGAATAAAGACTGAGAAAACAAAGCAGTTAAAATTAGAAACACGGGAGCTAAGAAATACTGTAACTTAATGAAAGAATACAATCCAGTGCCTCACAGCAGACAAATGCAAGTATCATGAGAATTAATGACTCTGATCACACAATCTCAGAAAACACACACTTAAAAAACAAAGAAAAAAACAATTTAAAAAAATCAGAGTAGTGTGAAAACCCTCTTAGATAACTGAAAGAGAAATTATATTCATATTTCTAAGGTGCCAATGAAGAAGAGAATTGAACACTAATCAAACTCAGCAGACTTTGCAACAAATATCACAGACACAAGAGGGTTAGCAGGAGATTCTTAAATGCCTAAAGAAAAAAAAAATCCTAGACTTCTTTAACAATCAAAACAGGTGAAGTAGTAAGGAGTTTCACCAACCAGCACAAATCTAAAGAATTTACAAACACGAAACATTATAAGAAGGGGATTATTATAAAATAAACAAAAAGGGGTTATTATGAGATAACCTAACAGATTATTATAAAATTAGCTAAAGGGGGTTATTATAAAGAAAGAGAATATTGACTACAGAGGTAACAGTTTATAGGAAATCCATCTTACCAACAACATATGATAAAATAGCTGTGACCATAAAATGAAGAAGGAACAGTCTTGGTATAAGTGGTATTAAACAATTGATAAGCCAAGTTTAAAAGAATGATATCTGATCAATCTTTAATGCCAAAAATAGACAAATTATAAATGGATTAAATATTTACAGATGAGATGGACAACAATATAAAAGACACTACAATATATAGTCCTTGGTATGAACAATGAAAAATGTTGTTGGTGTCCTTAGATCTATGATAAGGATAATATTAATGAAACAACTGCAATTACCTCAAGTTAATACACTTTTGCACAACAAAATGTATGACAATATTAAAAAAGAAATTCTATTGAGTGGAAGAAATGTGTGTGTATTATATAACTATGAAAGATTAATAACCAGACTATATTAAAAACTCACAATTTAACAACAAAAATACCAACCTAACAAACAAATGGACATCACATTGGAAAACACAATTCACAAAGAATATCAAAAAGCCAAAAGTCAAATGAAGAAAATTATAGCTTTCAATAAGTTGTATAGGTTATTCCTTAAAAAACAAAAAACAAAAAACAAAACAAAACAAAAAAAACCTGTATAATACCATGTAATACCATATTCATATCTACTTTTAGAAAATGGACTAGATCTAGCCATGTCTGATAAACAAGTTTTAAATACATAATCTTAAACCACCATCAATTTTAAGTTCTTACGATAGACAACATCATGATGCAATAAAGAGGCTACAATCACCCTCTTCCTTGAAAACAACTAGGGAAAAAAACAACATTGGCACAAAATCTTAGAAAAATCCAGAGGCTTCCAACCAGCTACACAGCTGGGGTGTTGTTAGCCGGTGAGAGGGAGGAAAATTACCTCAGACTGCCTCACAAAGGAACAGCGATCTTAAAACAATCCACCACCAGGTTCATCCACCCTAGCTTCACAGCAGTGTAAGACCAAGTAAACAGAAGTAGGGTTTATTAACAAGAGGATAAGGAACCAAGAGTCCTAAACCCAACTGGTCCCTGATGCCTCACCCCAGTAGTCTCCAAGTCCCATGTCCAAAAGCTGCATGCGTTCCTAGTCACATATGCATCTAAGCAAAATGTCTTTGCCTTTTATCTTTCACCTCAGGTGTGAAGTGAGCAGAGGTGGCAAGTCTCCTCAGGTCAACTGCTGCCTTCTCAGAACACTCATTCAGCAATTGCCCTCTCAGAGACAGATGTAACCAAGACCTCTTTTCAAAGATCTGCCTTCTCATCAGGGACACTCATAGCCAAGACTTCTTTTCAGCATGCTGCCCTCTTGTCAGGGAAAGATATAACCAAGTCTTCTCTTCAGAAACCCCACCCCCCACCCCCTCAGGAACAGACATAACCAAAACTTATTTTCAGCAAGCTACCCTCTCAAGGACAAATGCACCAAGTTTTCAGGTTTCTAAAAGATCACAGCTTTGCTTCTCGGAGGGCCTGTTCTGGACCTCTACAGACACCAGCTCCTTCCTCCTTCATGCAGGTCTGGGCTTGTGTGTAATCTCCCTGTGTGGAATTTTATGAACTCTCTCAACCCATGTTCCTCTCTGGCTAGTGCTTATTTTCTCACGAGTCTTCAATGCTCACTCCACGTGCTTCGCTAAGTCTCTACCCAGTGTCATCTTCCTACTCCGATGTATCTTATTGCAGACATAAGACCACAAACCCCCAATTCAGCCATATCACCCCTGTGCACTGTTAGTGGATAGAAACAGACAAATTAAACTACCTCACAAGGGAAAAGCCAGTATTTAGACCCGCCACTATCAGGTCTGTCCACCCATGTGTCTGCAGTGCAAGACCAGGCAAACAAAAACAGGATTTAGTAACAAGAGAATAAAGAATACCCACGGCCACCTTGTTCCTGCACAGCTTGCCCACCTGTCCCTCCTGTCCAGTCTCCAAGTCTCAGGGTCAAAAGCTGCACATGTTTCCAATCATACTTGAGTCTGAGCAGAACTGTACTTCCTTTGTCCTTCTGGCAGCTCTCCCAGATCCAAGCCAATAGCAGGGTACCCCAAAACAAACAACATGAAACAGGCCAACAGCAAGTCCAGGTTTCCAGTGAGCCACCCTCTTGCCACGGACAAAGTATTCCTTGTTGGTCTGGACTGTTGCCCGTGGGTCAAAAGGTTGGTGCTTCTCTCTCCAGAATACTGCCTACTTCTCACTGCATATCCTCTTATGTGCTCTCTTATCTGATGTTCTTCTCATGACTATCCTCTCCTCTCATAAGTCTTCTCCCCTCGCAAGGCTGCTCCCTTCACTTTATAGCTTTTCCCAAGCCTCTGCCCACAGTGACATCTTCCTACTCAGCTGCATCTTATTACAAAGATGGGGCCATGTCACCCCCTTACAGTGGAACTAATACCAGGACAAAAAGGGGCAAAAGTGGGTCATTCTTACTGGTGTAAGGTGGTATCTCATTTTGGCTTCCATTTTCATTTCCCTGATTGCTAGTGATGTTGAGCAATTTTTCATGTGCCTGTTGATCATTTGTATTTCTTCTGTGGAGCAGTGTCTTTTTAGCTCTTCTCCCCATGTTTTCACTGAGCTTCTTGTTTTTTTTCTTCTGTTTAGTTGTATGAGGGTAACAGCAAGTGCTGGCGAGGATGTGGAGAGAAAGGAGCACTCTTACACTGCTGGTGGGATTGCAAACTGGTTCAGCTACTATGGAAAACTGTGTGGGGACCCTCAGACTAATGAAAATGGAACTACCATTTGACCCAGCAATCACTCTTCTGGGAATCTACCCAAAGGAGACCTCAATGTGGGTACAAAAGGACACTTGCGCTTGGATGTTTATTGCAGCACTATTTATAATAGTAAGGACCTGAAAACAACCCAAATGCCCCCAAACAGATGATTGGATGAAGAAGATGTGGTATATATATATACACAATGGAATATTACTCATCAATTAAAAATGACAAATTTGATGAATTTGAGATAACACGGTTGTACCTAGAAGAAATCATATCAGCAGAAAACAAGTCAGAAAAAAAAAAGACAGATGCCAAATGGTTTTACTAATATATGGACAACCAAAGGAAAGTACACAACCATGGGAGGCGACCAGCTGGAGTGGCCAGGAAGGGGAGGTGGTGGATGACCCTCAGGGATTACAATGGTGTAAAATAATGTGAAATAAATTATTTTTTAAAAAAGAAAAGGACAGAAGCCGCTAACCAACAAGCCACAGGGGGGAAAAGAAGGTACCCTTTAAAAAGTGGCTTCAGCTGCCCAGATTCTTACCAGATTCTTTTCCCCATGCATAGCAGTTGCCACTCAAAATCAGTTCAACAGCAGGGTTTTATTTACAAGGAAATCAACCAGGAAAACAAAAAGTCCTTACTGCCACAAGTGTCCAGTCATCTTACCCCTAGTCACCATTTTCAGTCCCAAAAGTTCCAAAGACACATGTCCAAGATGATGCCCTTCACTCCTCCAAACCTGAGGCTGGCACTCTGTAAAGTCCCATCTTTCTCCAGGGTTTTCTCTTGTCTTCTTCTCCACTGTTCTGCACTGCTCTACTTCTCCAACCTCTTCAAATTTCTTCCACAATTGCTGATGCACAAATCAGCTCTCCAAATCCCTGGCCATCTCCAGGTACCAGCTCACTACACTGCCTTGCTGCAGTGCCATACTCTCCACACCAGCTACCTTTCTGCCAGTCACCATGGCTCCTTGCTACCTCCAGCTCACTCTTTAGGGGGTTTCCCTGGCCAGGTCATGTGGGCCTGTTCTCTCAGAGAGTGAGCCAAGGCACAACAACAGCAAGAACCGGTTGACAAACTGGACCCAGGAAAGTTGGATTCTGCTGTTGGGGTGGCTTGCCCTCTGAAAACTGGTCCCAACCAAAAGAGGTCAAAATAAAGTCAGATGGAGCCAGGCCAGACTCCATACAGCACCCAACAGCAGAGAGAAGAACTTTAGAGTGTACTCACAAAAATCTTCAAGGTTTGCCTTCCTGGAACCCTGACCTAAGGGTGCCTGTATTTTCCAGACCTGAGAAGTGGCAGAGGCAAGGAGGGAGCAGCCGTGGCCACTGTGGATGCTGTAATGATAATGAGGCACACCTATGCCCACTGTGCATCCAGCATATCTCTGAGTCAGCTGCAGATTATTCCTGGAGTGTAGCTGGGAGACCCAGATATTGCTCTTCCACTGGGAGACCCAGCATTCATAGATAATAAATCTCCAGATGAAAAGAACAACAGGGAAGTGGGGAGGAAGAAAAGATCATCTAATCACAGAATACAGGTTCTGTGGAATAAAATAAGAGGCAATGGCAACTAATGTCATTCCTCGAATCTAGATCAAGCATTAAAGCCTAGGATGACCCCCCCCCCCATTAGAGGACAGAGAGAAATTGTCTCTAAGAGGACAGAGAGAAATTGTCAATGTGTACAAACACTTGCACACATATGGCAAAAATAAAGTGATATACATGCCTAGGAAGCAAGCAACATATGGCACAAAATGGGGGGAAAATGAGGACAAAACTCCCAGAACAAGTGTAAAAGAGTAAGAAATGAAGAGCCTATATGATAGTGACTTGAAAATAGCAATATAAATGAGATACTGAAAGTCAGTCAAAGGCAGAGAGATAGATGCAAGTTCTCAGAAAAGAGATTCAGAAACAGAGAGTTCTCCACTAAAGAGACTGAATATATACAAAAATCATAAAAAAAGACATTCTGAATAAAGCACAGACAAAATCAGATGATACTCGAACAGAATTGAATAGATAGAAGTAAGATTTTTGGTTGTGGAAACTCAATGAACATTTAGAAGAAGAGGGAGCATCAAGACAAAGGGAAAATGATAAAACTATGAGAAACATGATTCAAGTAGAACAGGAAACCTAGGATTGACTGGACTCCCAGAAGATTACAGAAAACAATAGGATTATAACATTTATTCAAAAAATAAACAAGACCCCCCATACCTATAAAATGGATTAAATATGGAAAATCAGCAGTCAGAGAAACTACAAAAAAACTTTGATTCAAGATGAGTTATACCTGGAGATAGAAGTAGAGTCAGTATAAATGTCAAAGAGAAGATACCAGCTCACAATGGATGTAAAACATAGGAATCAAATAAAACACCCATGGTAACCATTAACCAAATATTCAGAATAAACAGCTAGAAAAAAGAAGCAACAACATTTAGAGGAACTAAAGAAAGAAGAGAAGGAAATAATGGGGGAAAGAAGCAACAGAAAAATAAAAGTCAAAATATCATGGCAGTGAAAAAACAATTATAAGTGACAGGAAGGGCCAAACTGAAATTAATACGTAGCACAAAAATTCATGGCATAAACAAGTATTGATGAACGCAAATAAAAATTATCTTTCTTCCAGATCTGGATGGAACTGAGAAATTACTATACCAACACCTAAAGCACTGAACATACTGAAAAATCAATAGCTATTCTTGGATCTATGAGAGATCAGAGTTACAAAGAAAACACTGCCTCAACACTGACTAGAAAAATGAGATCAGTTCAGGACATTTCAGCTTATCCCAGCAGAAATACAGGATCAGAGACCACAAGGAAAACCAACCATGGGATAGAATAGCCAGGACTACAATTTGTTAATTTCTGAAGGTTTAATGAGAGCAACTCTTCAAGTTAAAATCTCTTGGGACCCCATTCATATATGTGTACTCACAATTCCATGAGATTTGCTTCCACAAGCTCATGCAAAATGGAATAAAGTCCACTTATGCTTCTGACAGAGGGAGGGAGAAAGGTACCCCCTCCTTGAAACATTAAGGGCATTTGAAAGAATATTAAGTGTTCTTCTTTCTTAACAAATTTTGTTTTCCAAAGAAACTAGATAAAAAGAGCCCAACCCACTGGGATATTAACTGACCCAAGGGAAGGGAACATATTCAACTCCAGATAACTCTAGATATCTTGAGCCAGCTAAGTGGAAGGGTGGAAATAACCATGATAAGCATATAAAATTTCAGTCCAGTGGTGTAGGGTCACTTAAAGTGTGAGACCTAATCATAGGACTATAGAATGCCCCCATCAATAGTGTATCATCAATAGCTAAGGCCTATTTTAAGTTATTCCTTTTATCAAATACACCAACTCTAGCAATATATAATATATATATAATATTATATATCCATAAATTCAAAGCATCCTTATTGGCAAAGTGATATTTGAAGACAAATATGTCTAGCAAGCATCAGAATCACATATGCAGGGCTTTTGAAGTTAACTGATTGTGAACTTAAAGTGATTATGATTGAAACAGTAAAATCTCTTATGGATAAAGTAGACCCCATGCAAAATGAAATAGACAATGTAAGCAAAGAGATGGAAATAGGATATAGTCTTAGAAATTGCCAAAACTGAAATGAGAAGATACAGATACAAAGACTGAGGAAAAAGTAGAACAAAAATACCCAAAATCCTGTAGAACGACCTAAAAATTTTAAACCTAACTATAGGCATGCTAGAGGAGGAGGGGGGGATGAAATAGAGGATATATTTGAAGTAGCAATGACAGAAATTTTCTCCAAATTAAAGCCATAAGTTAAACCACAGATTCAGAAATCTCAGGGAACACTACATATGATAAAAAAACAAAAACTCTTACACTGAGTCATATCATTTTTCTAATTATAAAAAGCAAAAGTAAAAGAAAAGGTTTGTAAAGAGCTACAGGAACAAAAGACTTACCTATAAAAAGCAAATAATTATATCCAGTTTTCCTCAACCACTATGCAAACAAGTGAGGGAAAAGTGACATATTCAGAACAATGAGAGGAGAGAAAATAAAAGTATGTACTCTCAAAACTATCCTTCAAAGTGATAAATATTAACTTTCTCAGACTAACAAAAGTAAGTGAACATTTTGCCAGTGGAATGTTTTGCAACAATGCTATATGTTACATTAAAATAAGTTCTCTAGAAAGAAGGAAATAATATATGCCATAAACTTATATCTACATAGAAATTAAGAGCAAACTAAGGAAAACAAAAACTATATAGTTTTACTATTAATTGAGCATTGTATATGATTTTTTTTCTCTTAAGCCTATTAGTTTGTTTTTATCTTAATGTTTCTATTGGTTCCCAGTTCCCATGTTCTATATATTTATGTCTATATTATATGTGTGTAGACACTTATACTCTTATACAAGTGAAATGCCAGCCAATAACAATGAAAGTGAAGAAAGGAAGACATCACATTTGTCTTGCTATTTTAAGGTACATAATTGTGATGCATTAAAGTGTCTAGTGGCTTATGACTAAGAAAGAAAATGTATATAAAATCCTTAAGACCACAAAATACAAATCGAGTATGGAGAGAAAAGAGGTAAAATGGAACCTTACACAATTCTAAGTGAAATCACAAGTTTACAAAAAGAATAAACAATCTATGTGCATGTATAGCTACTGAAGAAATAGATTGTTTACATTTCATATCAGAAAACAACAGACTGAGAGGATATCAAGAATAAATTTTACCAAACATTTAAGCAGAAAATTATACCAGTTTTCTAAAATCTCTTTAAGAATAAAGAAATAGAGGGGATATTTCCTATCTCATTCTGAGACCAACAAAATTTAGCACTAAACCAGATAAAGACATTTCAATAATAATAGTAAAAGCATACCAGTAACTTTCATGACAGTAGATGTAAAAATTCTTGATGAAACATTAGCAAATTGAAGTCAACAATGTATTAAATTTATACAGAGTGGCCAAAGGGATTTACTCCAGATTTTCAAGACTGATTCAATATTTGAAAATTGATTAAGTAATGCATTCTGTACAGATTATCACTGCTGGTGAAACTGGAGATAACTATGCTCATTTTAAATTATCATTGAGGCCACAAAATCATGATTTCTCTCATATCTGTATAGCAAAAGTCCAATATTCCTACAATGGTTAATTTTTATGCCAACCTAAGGGCATGATGTGCCCAGATATTTGGGTACACATTGCGTAGGTTTACCTGTGAGGGTTTTTCTGGATGAGATTACACTTGATTGGGTTGACTGAGTAAAGCAAATTCCTCAAAGACCAGAATATAACACAAATTGTGAATAAGGAAGAATTCATCATCTCAGTCTGACTGTTTTCACATTAGAGTATCCATTCCCTGCTTCATAGACTCAATCTTGGACTGGTAATTACACAATCAAGTGTCCTGTTTTCCAGATATTTGTTCTCAGATAGCAAGTAATATTGATTTACGTGAGTCTTAACATTTTTAAGGGTCAATAATTATTTGACACTTTTTATTATAATTCTCCCTTTTTCTTCCTCTGTTGCTATCATTCATCTTTAGTTTCTCAATCTTTATCTCTCTATAACTATCACACCTTTATTTCTCTATCTCTAATCTAAGCTATATAAAATTTTAGTTATCTATTCTCTCTGTTATCATTTACTCCATATTTCCCTATAGTCTGGAAAATTATCTAGCACATCCATGATACCAGTGTCTCTTCAGCAAACAGAAGCAATTTTCAGAGGTAAGAACTAGATTCTCAGGATAAAACTCATCAACTCATAACTATGGTGTAGCAACAGTTGCTAACTTAACAGCAAGAGGTTTTATTATATTCTTCTGGTACTTTGATTATGATTCTCTAAAGCAGACATACAGTGTTTCATTACTCATATATACATGGTATTGTAAATCCCTGAAATCTATTAATGTATTCTTGAAAAAAAAAAAAAAAAAGAAGAGATCTATTTTTAAATGGTTAGGCTCTATAGTCTTCTTGCACCTACATTTATTTATGCTCTTTTCAGTTAAACAGTGTCATATGAACATCAGCTTCCATAATAATAATTCCTAATTAAAATTTGTTTGACTATGATTCAATCTTTATCATTTTCTACAAATAAAATGATTTTATAATTCTGCATGGCCTTAAAAATATGTTTTAGAGATAGTGACATATTTGAAAACCAAATGGATCTCCACAAATAAAATATAGAAGCGAATCTGTAGCAGAAAGTAATCAGTGGGTATTATTGAGAACTTAATTTTTTTCTCACAATTATGAAATTGCATTATCTCTGAATTCATGATTATTGAAATGTTTTATCAGTCAAGCTATTGTTTCTGTGATTACTAAGTCCGTCTTATATAAATTTGTTTGTATAACATGTTTTTATTCTATTATTCTAATCATGAATCTAAAGTTTATCTTAGTATTCACAAGAATTGATAGCAATTGGTACTTTTTTTTTTAATTCACACAAAGAAGATGTTATTCTGTCATGACTTAAAAACAGAAAGAAATTTTAAGACACAGACAGCATTTGTTCTCATGCCCCTTAATATATAATTTTTGTACCTGCATATATAAGATATAGACTCCATTTTTAAATCAAGAGAGATAGATAATTAATATTGAAAGTCACTTTATCTGAAGAAATCATTAAGTTCAAATTATTGTAGATAGTTGTAGTCAATATAAGAGAGAAGTCTATTATTAATATTGAGTGGTAAATGTTTACTGAAGAAAATACTTAAACTGGACATATGCATGTTTACAGAGAAAGAAAAATAGGTATTCGATAGCTTATTAAATTAAAAATTGAACAGTTGAGTATTTGAATCTATTAAAATGGTGAAAAGATTAGTTCCAATTAGCTTGTAGAAAAAATAGTTTTGCTTATTTCCTTTGCTTTCCATAGTTGCCTCTTTTCCACTCTAACCTATCTCCTGCTTCCCAGAAAGAATATGACTAATCCACTAGAGAAGAAAAATGGGAACAAATATGAGGAACTGAGACTTAGTTTCATTATTTTCTGAAGATATTTTTGTGTATTATAGATCAGAAATTAATACTATCTATTTAAGAAAATTCTGTAAATGGAAACATTTCTGAAGGCACTGGATTTTTAATATTGAGAGAAAGATTTTCATCATTTTCAAGACTCTGAACCATACATATATTTAAAAGGTATCTATTTATTATGAATAAAATGCCAACTAATTGTCCCTAGAAATTATAAACAAAACATGTAAAATGGAAAAATATATTTAACTATATATGGAATTTCAGTGTTATTTTTTTCCAGAAAAACTGATATGTGCACATATTCATTAAAAAAAAAACACAGCTTTTAAGTGGAAGAAGTTGAAATAATAGTGAAAAAATGGCTCAAAAGTAAGTAAATTAAAGCTCAAATTGAATAGATTTTGAGATAATATTTTGCTGTGCAAGAAAATTCTAAGATTCTCAGTGATGATAAATCACTAATTGGTATCTGTTTATGAAGTATCTTGCATTTCCTTTTTGGAGAGCTCTTTGGTTTTCAAATGTATCAATAGCGCTAAAGTATATTTTCCAGATATAGAATACTTATAAGAATATCTCCCCAAATTCTTCACTAAGGATTTTAAAGCAATATATTTTAATCCATAATATAACCTCATGACTTTTTCTTATTGTCATACTTATTTCATAATTAAGAAAACATGGGCTAAAAGAACTTCTGACTGAAGTCATTAATTCTAACAGATGATAGATTAGAACTGTAATACATATTGTCTAATGTTAAAATGTTAATTTTCAAGCAATGTGAAAAGTCTCAGAACTTTTGCAAATTTTTAATACACTTTTGAGGAAAAGAGGTAATGAAAGAGAATGAAAGTTAGATTGAAACATTTGAATTGGGGAGATGCTTTCCATCAAATATAAATTATCATTGACCTTGAGACAAAATATTTTTTAAGATATTTTACAGAATAGAAGGAGATATTATTGATGTGTGCATTTTTGAAAACTCAAATAGTTATTGCTATTGAAAATAGTTTGGCTTTCAGCAAACAAATAATCTAATAAACTCCAAAACTCAACATAATTTCATATGTTAGCCATCTTATTAATAATCAAAGTTTTAGTGCTAGTAGATTACATAATGACTGAAAAAGAACTCAACAAATAATGACAGGGCAAAGAAAATATGTCTTAGGATAGAAATTTGAATTCTCATCAAAAGTCTTCCAAAATCAATGTTTGATAAATTATAGTAGAAATGCTTAATGATAAGGAATAGGATGCTTACAAAATCGTAGAGTAGTTCCCTATAAATAATACATCATTAAGTAATTAATATATATTGTAGAAGTTATTAGCATATATAGGAGAAAAAGACTGGCGGACACTATTTTATTAGTATAATAAAAACTACCATTACCAGTACTAGTACACATTAGCATTATGACATTATGAGAATATGGTGTCAGTTTTAATATATACGGTGTCAGTTTTATTACACAAAATTTTATACTCATTAGAAAATAGATAAATTCGATTGAGGAATACTATCTCACTATCTCACACTTGAAACTTTATAAAATTATTAAATGCAAGGAATTCTATGGAATTAAGAAACTAGATACACATGAAATTTAATGCAATGTGTGATAATAGATTGCCTCTTCAGCTATAACAGGCCTTATTGGAAAAAATAAGCAAATATATGAATAAGGTCTATGCATTACATGCTAGTACTGTATTAATACAATTTATACATTTTAATGGGTGTAATAAATTTATATAGAATGTCCTTGCTTTTAGTAAATATTTGATTAATTATAAAAGTTTAAGGTGATCCATACATGTAATTTACTTTTCTCTGGTATGAAGTAGAAAGACAGTAAAATAGTTGTAGATAAACAATATATGTTATAAATATATGATATATAAACATATGTGCATCATAATGTATATAACACTCTCCTATTCATCTGCCTATATGCATACCATAGATCTTGACCAGGAACTGATATTGAAGACCTTTAAAGTTATCAACAATTCAGTCAAAATAAAATGAACAATTTACACAAAGAATGGTTAGGACAGCTAAATAGGCACTTCTTAGGAACACATGGCCAACAGGCATTTAAAAATAAATCACTCGAAATCACGTATCATTAGGGGTATGGAAGTCAAAAGTACAATGAAATAACAAATGACCCCAGTGGGAAAGACCCATTAAGAACTCCAGAAAGAATGTGTTGAGAATATGAGGAAAAAAAGAATCTTCATATACTTTTGATAGGAATATAGATTGGTCCATGTTCTATGGAAAACTGTATGGGTTTCTCAATATATTAGAAATAAATCTGCCATATAACCCAGCAACTCCACAGTAAGCACTTATTCAAACTATGCAGAATAATAATTAGGAGGATTATAAGCATTCCTATCTTCATGCAGCACTATTTACTGTACCCTAATTTATGCGAACTAAATAAATAGCCAATGAAAGACAAATCAAGAAGATGTGGTATATAGACAGAATAGAAAACTACTATGACACAGAAACAAAAGAAGAAATCTTTTATTTGTAACAATAATCAATGGAACCAAAAGGAATTATGCTAAGGTAAGTCAAACAGTGGATGATTTCATTCATATGTGGATTGTAAAGAAATAAAGCAACTAAACTTAAGCAAAAAAAAAAAAAAAAAAAAAACAGGAAATCTGCCTGTAGAATTGAGGCTACCAAAAAGGTAAGACAGAGGTAAGAAATAAATGAGGGAAAAGCCTAATGTGCTTTTGTAGAACATTATTAGTATTTGATGTTAGGCATATTGTAGTAATTAAAATCCATGTAAAGAAGGGGAACTATATTTTTAAATTATATAATAATGCTTTAAACAGTATTTCCCTATTAAAATGAGACATTTTTGAAAATATCAACTTGAAAGAACTGTGCTGGTGGAGAGAAATTGGTGAGGATTCTGAGGGTCAGAGGACATGGCATCAGAATTTTTACTTTCTTCCTGAGTCAAAGAATTGACTAGTTAATTCCTGATAGGCACAGGACACAGTGGACCCCACAATGTGGCAAAACCAGATTTCATCATGATCACTAGGAACCAGAACTGACTACACACAGCTGAGATGCTGAATAAACCTAAAGCAGAGAATCGAAAGCATGAGTTGGTTCATAGTTCACAGTAGCACTGGAGGAGAAATTTCTTGTCAATCTAACAATGCAAGGTACAGGAAAGAGTGCTGTGGAGATGCTGTGGAGAGTCAGCCCTCCCCTTGAAAAATATAAAGCTCAGAAATGAGCTAGTCACCACACATTTTTCCCAGAGAAGGTAGACATAGGAACCAAGTGTACATAGTCAAGTTACATATGCTGAACTGAAAACATAGTCTGCTGACAATAGAGACATGGATCTGAAATACAGAGGATAGCAATGGCAAATAAAGCAACAGAGTTGTCCATCCTCAACACTTCTACCAGCAATAGTATCCTGTTCTACCCTGCTGTACCCATCATGGAAGAGACAGTTATAGGTCAATCGTCCCTGACACAAAATGCCATTTGCTGGAATATCTGTATTCATTATATTCAGAAAGCACAAAATGGGGTGAAGGAAAAAATATAAAACTTTACTACACAGAAAAATACTACATTAGAGATAAAATACAAATCTCCAAAAGATAAAGAGATAAAAGACACAGGTTATAAAAGTAAAGTCAATAAAGGAAATAAAAATAATCTGGTGAAAGTTATGAAAGTAGAAAAGACCAAATGAAAGATTGAATCAGCAACCATGAAGATGATAATGCTCAAAGAATCCAGGTGAAATAAGAGAGATGAAGGAAAAGCACAATCACCCCTCAAAACACACACACACACACACACACACACACACACACACACTTCAAGAATTAACTGATGCCATGAGAAGGACAATGTAAGAGAAAATAGATATCTCAGAAAGGGAAGAAAGAGAATGAGATAGGAACAGAAAAACTCTTTTTAAGTAATTAATAGAGAAACTTCACAAAACTGAAGAAGGCACTAATATACAATTCCATGAAGCTATAACCCACTTGCTTACCTAAATATATTGAGACCTATCTCATAGTAGTGAAATTTCAAGAGATCAAGAAAGTGAAAGAATATTGAAAGTGACCAAGGAGAAGCAGCTGATAACCTACAAAAGGAGCCTGTCAAGTTAACATCTGTTATTTCTAAAGAAACACCATGGACGAGAAGACAATGGAATGATGACATCAAAATATTTATAGGTAAAAATATGACAGCAAGACTATAATATAATCAGAGATTCTCTACAGATATGAGAGAGAGAAAAAAGGTCTTCTCAGATATATAGAAACTTAAGTAGTTTGCAAACACTAAACCTCAACTACCCACCTAAGATATGCTAAAAGTAGTGTTCATATATAAATCAAACAGAGAATATCCACAGAGCTTTGAATGAGGAGATGGGGCCACAAAATCAAGGACAAGATCAGCACAGTAGCCTTTTCCACTATCAATAACCACTTCAAATGCAAAAGGAAAGAACTAAAAAATTAAAAGACACACATGGTCTTAATGAATTAATAAAAGAATCCAATTTTCTGTTGTCTTTTAAAATGGGGTTGAAAAGCAGTCCTACAAAAAGATAACCAAGTTCTTAGTAACATAAAACTACCTGGGGTTGAATGAGAAAGAAATGGAAAATGAATTTTCCATTAAAACTTTAAAACTTTAAATTAAAAAAATGAAAACTTTTATGAAGTTAGTTTCTAATAAGTAGGCCTAGTAATAAACAGTAAGAAAGATAAATACTAAAATAATTACAAGTTTAAAGTTTATAAATATTTAAGCTGCTAACCAGGATATTATTTACATTTACTTGAAATATCAGTAGTAATAAAAAATCTTGAATGTTTCAGAAATATAGGGAATTATTTAATTGCTAATATTCACCTTCCAAACTTTATGTGTATTTAATATTATATTTATGAATATCATTTAATGTTTCCTGTCATTAAGGACATAAGAAAGTAAACTTGATCAGTCTCAAATTTATTGAATTCACTGATGCTCCTGGGACATTTTCCATTGCGTATTATAACACTGTGCCTATAGAGAAAAATAAAACTATATTTGGTGAAAGGGGAATCGCATTAATATTACTTAATCAACATAACTTTTTTCTGGTACATGAAAAGTAGGGTAAAGATTTTCTATGGCATGAAAGTCATATTTAGTAAAAAAAAAAAAATTCTCCGTAGAGGTATATAAAAGAAAACTAATTCATATAAGCATAAATTTTCCTGAGAGTTATATAAAAGGGTCCATAATTCTCATACCTGATATTTATCAAGTTTAAATAAAAATGTGTTTCTTTTGTTGTCATAACTACTATATTAACCTCTAGAATAATGTGGAAAGCGTTCACTTGTTAGAAAATTAAACCATGTATAATCTCTTTCCAAACTTAACTCAAAACAAACTATTATTCTCTATATCTATCTCAGGAAAAATTTAAAGTGAAAAATGTTACACAATGCATTTCTGTTTCATGACTGTGTCATTCTTTTAATTGCTAACACTATTTATAGATGGACTTCCATAAATGTGCCTTCTACACATGAACAAAATCAAGTGCCAGCTCCAATAGTGATTCATTTCTTTTCTTTTTCTTTTTTCTTTTTTTTTTTTTTTTTTGAGACTAGGTTTTGCTATTTTTGCCTTTGGAACCACAGGCTCACGTTGCCTGGGTACCACAGACTCAAGCAATCCCCAGTCTCAGCTTCCCAGGTAGCTGGGATTACAGGCACGCACCACCACGTTCAGCTATTTTTTTTGGAACTAGGTCTTGCTATGTGCCCCTGGAGAGACTCGAACCGTGATCCCTGGCCCCAGTCACAGCTTCCTAAGCTGTCGCTTATAGGCATGCGCTACTACCATGTCCAGTATAATAGTGATGCATTTCTAATGGAACAGATGTGTAACAAATATATGTATGTACAATATCAGGTATAGATAAGGGCTTAAGTTTATCCACTTTAATAGTTGCAAATTATATAGATAAGATTTCTGCAAAAATCAGTCTTCCTTTATTTCATTTTAAAAATTCATTACACATATTCATTAAAACTTTGAAACATGTTCAATTAAAATTCACTTTTTTATTTTTAGGTGAGAAGAGGAGCATGAGTATAGAGCAATTTTTTTTTAATTTAAATTTTGAGGCTCATAACACAGAGCAATTATATTCTGAGGAGTCAGAGCCCTTGACACTACCTAGAGAAGAGGGTACTTAAAGCTTATGCTGAATTCTCTATAAAACTGCCACCCAACCACAACTCCAGACTGACACATCCAAAAACCTGCCATCACCCCTATACACAAAGACAAACTTCATAACAAGAAGTTCAAAATCCTGCGTCTCCTGTAGGTGATACTTGGAAACCTATTGCATCATTCCTAAAGAGTACAACTCCCTAACTACTCCCACAGTTGCAAAACAGTTGAATTTTTTACCAGCATCCGTTAAAAACTAAAATCAAGAGACAGAGCATAGTAGGAATGTCAAATAAAATATTAGTAAAATGAGTTCTCACTGAACTTCTTTTGTGGACCATGACATGAGGGGAATTCATAGTCCTAGTAATGTTGATGAAATTTTTAAAAAGTGAGGGCATAAAACAACACAACAGCTGCAAAGGTATATATAATAATAATCGGAATCAGCTATACTCAGAAAGAATGTGGCATGTTGATTGCATATGATGAATGGGCATGTCTGTGTTGCATTAATAGTTTATTTTAAGACACTATTTTAGGGCAGACTATATTTGACTTGTGGCCATAATATTTATCTAAAAATATGTATCTCAAAAGGCTGTCTTACCATTTTTTTAAACATAGATAAGGAATGAAAACAACAATAACTTTGAACTTAATTTAAAACATGTGCTTCAATGAAATATTTTGTATTAGCATCACATTCTTAGGAAAATGTACATACAATTAAGAATATATAAACTCATTGTGAAAATGTCAAAAATTACCAACAGCTCCACATTCTAATTCAATCACTGTTGTCAAAATAAATGAGTAAAATTCACTTAATTGCACACATAAACATTTGTGTATTAAAAGGAATAACTGAAACAACACTGCCATTTATTTTTAAATTTATCTAATGTGAATGCCCTAAGTTACTTATTGAGTTAGGAAAGTAGTGACAAAATATTTACTTAATATTTTAAGCAAATTACTTGGGAAATCTTTCAAAGACTAAATAAATTAAAAAGTGTTTTAAACAATGAACATAAGACTAAATAAAAATTAAGAGAAGATAATACAGAATTATTATAATTCTTAAATATTTATATCCTCATTCATATTTGAGCATAATAACCTAGCAAAATGAAGGAAATGGAAGTATAGAGTAACAAAATGCAAATTATTTAAAATAATATAAACTAGGGAAATATGAATACAGGCAAATTTTCTAAGAACTAAGCATAGTTCAATACCTTAATTAAGTGTGTTCCCTTCTGAAACTAAAAGAACATTTTTATAAAGATTATAATCTTCCTTAATTTGATAAGGGTTAGAAAATTAAGCATTCCAATAAAACACAGCCTGGTTAATATAATGAAGTTGTGTGCTAATTTTAATGTACTAAGAATTAAAAAATGTATTCAATGAGCATTTTTCAAAGCTAAGTCAAAAAATTGTAAAGTTTTTAAAAACTAGTTATAGAATGACTCAAAATTTGAGTCCTCCCTTCCTTCTTTTGCCCCTCTTTTTTTTCCAGCTACCTGTCAAGAAAAATATGAGGAAACATTTTTCCAGAAACTAGCAACCCGTTTTCTCCAATAAATCAAATCAAGTTACAGCAGAAAAATACAAGTAAGGTTATATTCAAGGTGATAAAATAGCAAATTAATATTAAATAAAAATTCCCTTTTTGTGAAGTAGTCTTTCAAAACTGGGGTAAATATAGCACTAAATTAACTTGATATTGATTCTTCAGAAACAAATCCTTCCAAAACAGAATTATATGTTTTGACTTTTTTTGGTTCTTTTATGTCAAATGGAAATGCTGGGAATGAGACACATTTGTTACTAAATACAATAACTACCAACAATTATTTTTCTTTCAAACAGTACTTTAGAATGATCAGCAGTAATTATACTTTGTGATCTACTCTTCAAACAAACCGAACTAATTACTTAATGATACAATTGCCCCAAATTAATTAGTCTCCAATTACCCAATAAGAAAAATAAATTGCAACATTTTATGACTTCTTCACTAACCAGAAATTATATATGTTGTTAATATCCTTGTTGAGTATTTCCATACAGGTATGAATATTTTTGACACACTACTAGAAGAACATGTTTATAAAGAATGTAAGAAACTGACATTTAATGCATTAATAAAAGAACTGATTACAAGTTATACCATAACTATAAACACAATGTTTATTTTTAAAATCAGTTACTTAGAAGTGATGATAACTTAGGATGTTAAGTAGTGAACGAATGATAAAAATAAAAAACTTATGTTATATTAGCAGGTTTGCACTTTTGTTCCAGGTTCAGATTTCCTACACTCAATAAGGAGAGACACTATCAGGATTTAATTATGGAATTATCTTTTTAAACATCTATAATATTGAATTTATATGTGTCCTGGATTTTGATTAAACATTTTATTAATAGTTTATTAATAAAATCAGAGATAAATTGCATACATTAAAAATAATTTTAGAACATTTGTAGATGTCAAATTCCCAAAGCTTTTTCATATCCGAATTATAATGCTATTCTTCAATAAAGCATATACATATTTTTATGCTAAAAAAAAGTAAGATGTTAGAAATATCTGCTAAAATATTGTCTATTAAAATACAACTCATATTTGGGTATATTTATAAGTAAATAGATGACGGAGATATATTAGACATATTTTCTAATTTAATGAATAGTAAAATTTATCATTGTTAAAAAAGTAAATTGAAGGAGTGTTTGGGTCTCAAATTTGAATCAAAGGGAAAACAAATCAAAGTAAAGTAACAAGCAAAACACATGCTATCAAAAGTGTAACATTACTTTTTTCAAAGTTTTAAATTTGATTACTATTACACACAAGATTTATTTGTGATTTTACATTTAATTATTTTTAATGTTCTAGAATTTGATTTAAAATTGGAGAAATAACTAGCAAATCTCAAGTGTACATTCTTCCCATTTTTAATTAGTGCTGTTAACTCAGATAATTATTTTTAAAAAAAAGTAGTTTCACACCTTGCAATGAAAGGGGAGCAGTTCAGGCTAAGCTTCAATAAGTATGTATATAAATTTAGGCATTAAGTTGCCCTATATGATCAGAACAACCCACAAATTTAACCATTTCTATAAAAATATTTTTCCTTGAAATAAAATTAAATCCTACAATCATATCAGTTTTCCAGACTATACATTTTCTAAAGCACTATTCCTTAAAATGTTTACTTCATATTTGTAATAAGAAACTATCATTAAAGAGAAATAATTATAAATATATAGAATATAATTAATGCATCAACAAAAAGGATAAAAAGAAAAAGGTGAAAACTAACCTCATTCACCGTAGCATAGTAGCTTTCATGCTTGAATGTGGGAGAGTTGTCATTTCTGTCTCTCACTACGATTCGAACTTCATGGTAGATAACAGTACCGACTTTTTTGTTGATGCACTGAACTTGAACCACTATAGAGTGTATGTTCATTGGTGGCTGCAATGCAGAAATTTCATATTTTAAAAAATTAATTGTATTCAAAGCTTCTCAGTATTGTTAAAATATTTATTTTATAGTAGTTTTTCTGTGATTGTTTATTTTAAAATGATAATCTGTAAAAATGCATTTTAAGAAGAAGAAAACAATCATGACAATTTCTTTGGTCAATTCAGTTCTCATTATACAGAATATAACTTGCAGAATTGTTTTTTTATGATAAATTCTTTAAAGGAGATGGTATTATCAAAGCTAAACTAATTTATTAAGTCCCATGGACAATGATTTATTAAAAAAGAACATGTGGAACTGAGATACATACTTGTAGTTCTTTGACACAAGAGAGTTAAATGTTTAATACTATAAAACATTTATATGTGATTTTTAAAAAATCTTTTAAGCACATAAACTTGTCAATACATATATAATTATTCATTTATTATTTTGTCAGAATGACCTATTCTGACCATTTTATGTAAATCAACAGGCATTCAGACTACTTTCTTTTTTCAACTTCCTTCCTCATTATTGGTTTTCTTTTGCTACATTTCTCATCTGCCTCTTGACACTTGCACATTATAGATATTTCTTTAGTTAGTCTGGCTACTACAGACTGGAAATTGTTTAATGCCTGGAGTGTTCTGGTCATTGCTAAATCTCTTTCTTGTAACTAATACTCTGCTTAAGACAGATGCTAGTACACTCCCTGAGCCAAAACTCTGGAATTCATCTTAGTTCAATAGCCTACCAACTGTCTGATCTAGATGCAAAATCATATTTTTTTGTTCAGCTTACTCAACTTTAAATGTGGGAATAGAATTAAAACTTATAGACTGATTAGTTAATATTGATAAAATCAGTATAAATATATGGGATTGATCTACAGTATGGATCTATTAAAATATAATGAATGCAAATTAACTATTATTTTAAAAAGAAATTTTCAGAAAAGTGGAAGACATGGAATCTATAAAATACAAACATAATCTTGGTTTATAAAATATTATTATTAAATATCTAGATTAAAACAAGATATAGTTATGATCCACTAGAAACAAGGGCAGATTCATTACAAGTGTCATTTGCTTTATTTGTGAGATGAGTGCTGGAGAAATTATGTCAAAATATTGTTTTAACTCAAGATATTTGTGTGACCAGTGAAAAGAGCAATTAAGCTCTTTGGTATTTTACTGAATAAGTGCATCTGGGGGAAAAAAAAAAGCTTGATTAATTTATGGAGGGAGATATCTAGTACTATACACCTTTGTATTCTAAAATCTACAGATTTCAATTTTAATCACTTGCATAAAAGACACTAAAGCGATGTATACAAAATATGTGCATATTGCAAGTCTCAGAAAGATATTCAATATACTTCATGAAAAAAGACAAAGCTCAAGGTTTAACAAATAGAATAATAGGTTACATACTGACTCATTTTAAAGAAATTTAAAGTACTTTATTAGTATTAAAAAAGACTTACCCAAATATAATACAAGGCTATAAATTTTGATGTGAAAATGTCTACCTTGCTTAATTGCATTTATTTAAAAATTTTATTGCCTAAAAGATTTGTTTACAACGAAACTATAAATGGACTGCTGGAATAATAATGCTAACTTCATATTCATTGAATGTGAATATACAGAGACAGAGGGGCTATAATAAGCATCACTTTATACACTAAGAACAAAATCTAAATACCTTGAGAGTGGTAAAAGTTGAAGATGTTTTAGCCTGAAATCACAAGATTCATGAAAATCTGAATGGTTAAGTGAAAATATTTATTACCTCATTCATTGTGGTTCCAGAGAAAAGATTTTAGAAAAATGAGTAACACAATTACAAGCAAGTGTGTTCAATATAAATAGTTTTTCAATGAATTCAAAGGGGCACTGGATTGAATGGGCTATCTTAGAAAACAAACCTCATAATTTAAAATCTGTTAACTTGAAGCTAGAAAAATGTTTAAGAAGATGAGACAGACATTTTCTGGAAAAAAATAATTGAAGAAGATGACCTCAACCTTTACTGTCAATTTTAAAATGTCTGCATTAATAGATTTTTTGAAAGGCCTGTGTATTTGAAGTGTTAAAAAAAAATCATAGTTACTTGTATTTCTTTAACTCTTACCACAAATATTGAAG
Source organism: Uropsilus gracilis (assembly GCA_004024945.1). Taxonomy (NCBI): domain Eukaryota; kingdom Metazoa; phylum Chordata; class Mammalia; order Eulipotyphla; family Talpidae; genus Uropsilus; species Uropsilus gracilis. Next base: position 255,827 of record PVHY01000183.1, read on the forward strand.
TCAGATGATTATTTTTTCTAAGTCATTTATCTTCTAATCACTGCAGGGGAAACTATAAAATCATTTCATCTTTACTTTTAATTCTATACTGAGACACAAAGGTCACAATCTTTGCAACTACAAGGTCAAATGAAATGTGTCTGAATCCCCTTATTTCTGCTAAGTACTCATAAATTAGATATAACCAGGTGACCTGAAACTCTTGTCAGTCTCAACTTTAGCTCCCTAAGCAACAATTAGTAGCATAGATAGAACTTAGTCAGCAATAAATTCTAGCCATAATGGATCACACTGACAGCAAGAATTCCCTATAGCTAATATATAACATACATTGTAATCTCACATTGGAATATATTCTATCCTGTTGTATAAGAGGTCATAAATATATCAAGCACAATTCTACTAAGCTGATTAGTGAGAGTTTAGGGACTCCAAAATGCTTAGGAATGTGCTTCTGAAATTTTGGTTTATCTTTCAAAACTAATGGTAAAATAAGTCAAGTAATTTTATCATTTCTAATTCTAATAGCTTCATTCATGAAATGAAGAAAACATGTCTATAAATTATTTGGGGATAATCATTCAAAAATGACCATTCATGTGTATGTAAACATGAAAACTACTTTCTCAATTTAAAACTTAATGCTCAGTCCTTTGAATGCATATTATCAAATTTGTATACACTGTATATGTACATATCTTTTGGATAAACAGACTAATTTCAGGGATGTCATATATCAATGCTTAATAAAGGTTATCTCTGAAATGTAAAGTTGAAAGAACAAAGAGGAGAAATTATTTTACAAATAAAAATGAATTTCCTAATTTGAAATAACACAAAAGTAGAAAAACTTATTTTCAGGACGTCAGTTTACCACATAAAAAGTGGAGTTCTGAGAAATTTATTGATGAAAAGTGTTGAGGATAGTATATAGCTCAAGTTTAAGAGGAATTAAGATTTTCTATATACTGCATTATTTAGAAGGCTTAATTATTAGCAAAACCATATATGTATTAATATTATTTTTCACATAAAGTTTAATTCTTATAAGAATAAAGGTTTTGTTTATGATTTTTCTTTGTTTACTAACTTAAAATAAAATGTCTCCCTTTTTTGCAAATAACAAGACACAGTGAACAGATATAAAATAGTGATTTTATAAATGATTTTAAATAAAAAATAAAGAAAATGACTAACTAGAAATATTCAAGTTCTTTAAAACTACATAGCTATAATAAGGAGTATATTCCTATTAGTTGCCTCAAGAAGAAAGTTATGAAATTGAAAATATGGATGTGATATGTGTATGTGTGTATGTGATAGATGTGTATGTGATAGATGAATTTTGGAAATTTGTCACAAAAATTATTAAAGTTATTAATTTTACTTATGAGCATGCACTTTATTATATGTAAACACTTCATGTAGATTGAGCAACCCTTCTGCACTTAAGGGCAAATTATGTAAAACTGTTATGAAATGAACATTAATAACTATATTGCAAGCAGAAAAGAGTTTTTAAGATTTTAAAGTTTGGAGTCATTCCTAATCACACAACAGTGCTACCAATGACCACAATTTTAAATAGAGAGCAAAACTTAAGGCACATCTTAGTAATAGATGACATTTAACTGATAGCAATAGATAAAGGTAATATAAAAGCATAGTGCAAAACACTATCAGAGAAACCTGGTAAGAAACAATAGATTTCCAATAGCAGATTTCTCTCTGTTAAATATTTTGTAAATTTATCCAGCATTCTGAGCTAAATATCACATAACTGCCACAATCATATCTTCTATTGTCATTTCAATCACTTATTTTACATGATCATTACTATACGAAAATTCAGTAGAAAGGTGAAATAATTTGGCATTTCAAAATTTCTTGTGCCATGATTCCTTCTTAGTAGTGCTTTTCAAGATAGAAATGTGTTTTTATTGTTTGCTTGTTTAATCATTAGTGAGTCCTCATTTTGCAATTTTTAATATTTTTTTCAGGGGGAAGAAAAGTTAGGCAAAATTAATCAACAGAAATAAAAAATATTAAAAATAAACGAAAATGAGAAGTAAAATAATTATGACATTAAGATCAAGTCTTATAGAACATGATTGACTATTTCTTTATAATTTTATTTTATTTTCTTCAGACAGATTTAGTCTTATATGTATAGTTATGGCCTATCATTTTTTCCTTCTCCCCACTCCTCCTCAGGTGGCTCCCAGCTCCCTTTTGTTGCAAGTTTATTGGTCAGTGTTTGGCCTATTGGTCTCTTCTCTTTACTGGTGCAGTTTCTTTTTCCTGGACAAGATTTACTATTTTAAAAGGTTCATTTATAAATCATATACAAATGTTCTAATTAAGTACAAATATTTGGAAGTTGGGAAATTTATACTTCATTTTTACCCACCGAAATTTTCAAATTTTCATAAAGATTATTTTGCATTTAATCTTACACATTATTGTTTATATTAAATTTCTTTTAGTTCTATGCATCCATATTTATATAAATGATTCCACTAAGAAATAACTAATGCCATAAACAAATTGTAAAACACATGACATAAACACTCTGAAAAAACACTTTCTCCTAACTGTTACAGAAAAAGTAAGCATAAATGAGCAAGGCTATAGCGTGTAAATTCATCCTCATTTGCCTGGCTAAAAATAACTGAAATCAGTGAGTATGTAGATACTTTTCCCTTCTAAGGTATTAGGAAAAATAGAGTGACATGGTCTGTGTGTAACAGGCATTGTATAAGGTTACTGGAGTAGAGTAAACATCAGAAAGCGGTAAAGTCAAAAGAACAAATCCAAGAATTGAGGGAGTAAAGGTATAAACGCACAAAGGAATCTGACCTATCTAGAGACAAACAGGATACATATATAGAGGGAGGCAAAAACTAAAGAGACAGCATGTGGTTTAATAATTTCCCATATCTGGATGGCATTTTTTGTGCCTTCTATATAAGCCAATGGATTTTGATTAAAGTCAAAATATCTAAAGATACTATTAAGATTTCAGCAATTAACTCCATGAGCTATAGTAAAAAGCATGTAAGTGGCAAATAAACATTGCTTCTTAGTTACAATTAGTATTACTACTTTTGAGACATAATAGTCTCTAATAATTTTTGGACAAAGAAAAATAGGAAGATTATTTACCCAAGGCAAGTGCTATAACCTGGGATCTATGTAACCTTGTTAGTAAAACTTCTGACATTGATTACAAGTACCTTATTCATATACAAATTAAGCTTTTTTCTTAAATCCACAGAGTTGATGGAAACCCAGTCTAAATAACGCCACTTTCAAAGATGAGTCTTACTGACAAATTCATTAATTCAAGAAGCAGAATTGAATTTATTATAGTGATTCCTTATCACTTCTTGGTCTTTTGGCTAAGATCAAGTTTAGTTATTTCCTTGATGCATTAACAATGCAAAATTGTTGAATGACAATGAACTGAGCCTCAAATAATTGTCCTTAATGGCCGAATTTATTCACGGTGTATTATAAAGATATATTAAGTTTTTGTTTGTTTGTTTGTTTATCTGTTCTTTAGATCAGGCTGTCTTTTTAACTTTCATGGTTACTTTTTACACAAAAGCCTCCATTACTAGCTAATTAGTCTATACTTACACACTCTTATTCTTCCTAGCCTTCTATTACTCACCTATCATTTGTATGCTTGTACTTCTTCTACAGCACATCTAATATTTTTACACTTACACTTCTAACCCTTTGCTTAAATTCAATTTACACATTTATAAGAAAATAATTTCATGATATTAAAAATGTTTGACAACCTGCCTTACTTGTTAATTAGCTACGAGGACTTCATTTATAGTTTCCAGATTAGGCCTGGTTCATTGAAACATGAAGTAAACTACAGTAGTACACCAGTAAAATACTTAAAATTTGTGAAATAAAGAGAAACAAACACACTAAAGAAAATGGTCAAGTAAATCAAAGAGATAAAAAAATCCTAAAATCTGACTTCAGACTTGAGGCTACAGAGTGGGAGAAGGTAGCAGGGTAGAACAGAATTGAAGGGGAATGATGAGCTATAAAGAACTATAGAACTATAGGATGCCATTTTGGTGGGTGTGGTGTAGTGACATTCATATGAAATATGTGATCTTAAAGTAGTCCTTGATCATATATAGTATGTAAATCAAGGTTACCTCAGAAAAAAGTTAAAGAATGATAACAGCAATACAAATTAGAAAAAATATATATACAAAAATGTTGGGACTATAACAGAGCAAACATTTTTATATTTAAGATTTTTATATCATAACTTTTAAACTACAGTTGTGATCTCTGATCTACAGGCCAACATGAAATTTAGGGTATATTTAATAACTGAAAATGCAAATAACAAAACATCAGAATAAAATGAATATATTAGCTTTGTAGAAAAATATTCTATGGTTTTATTTTCCTCAATTCACTATAGTAAAGTGTTCAAGTCAAAAGACTGTCTCTATATTTCATAGTTGATAGAGAAAGAAATAATTGAATTAGCTAAAATTTAATAGTCCATTAAACTCTAAAATTCATTATCATATTCATTCTCATTAAATGTCAAAAGTACAATATAAAAATATTTACTGTTACTAGTTATGACTTGCCTCAATTTTACATGTCATTAATATATGGCTTTTCTAGCAAAACAAAAAGCCCAATTAAAAAATGGGGAGAAGAACTAAAAAAGACACTTTTCCAAAGAGGAAATACAAATGGCCAACAGGCACATGAAAAACTGCTCAACTTCGCTAGTAATAAGAGAAATGCAAATCAAAACAACAATGAGATTCCATCTTACACCAGTAAGAATGGCCCACATCCAAAGAACAGACAACAAGAATTGCTGGCGAGGATGTGGAGAGAAAGGAACACTACTACACTGCTGTTGGGAATGTAAACTAGTCCAACCACTATGGAAAGCTGTATGGAGGACCCTCAAGTTAATGAAAATGGAATTACCATTTGACCCAGCAATTGCTCTCTTGGGAATCTACCCCAAAGAGACCTATATGTGGATACAAAGGGACATCTGTGCTCGGATGTTTTTACTGTGGCACAGATTATAATTGCAAGGACATGGAAGCAACCTAAATGCCCCAAAACAGATGACTGCATGAAAAAAAATGTGTTACATATACACAATGGAATATTACTCATCAATTAAAAATGACAAATTTGACGATTTTATAACAACATGGATGTACTTAGAAGGAATTATATTAGCAGAAATAAGTCAAGAAGAAA
>PVHY01000183.1:276124-283624 GCA_004024945.1 Uropsilus gracilis
TGCAGCACAATTTATAATTGCAAGGTCATGGAAACAACCTAAATGCCCCAAAACGGATGACTGGCTGAAAAAAAAAAAAAATGTGCTATATATACATGATGGAATATTACTCATCGATTAAAAATGACAAATTCGAGGATTTCATAACAACATGGATGTATTTAGAAGAAAACATATTAGCAGAAACAAGCCATAAAGAAAAAGACAGAAACCAAATGGTTTCACTAATATATGGGATATAGTGAAAACATAAACAAAAGCCTTGAGGAAAAGTCAAAACAAGCTAAGCATCAAACTGAGGTGCACAACTTTGAGCAGGAGGGAAAGGGGGGGAAGGGAGGGAAGGGTGGGGGAGGCAAATCCTTAATATTACAATGTTGTGAAATTTATAGATAAATAAAAAAAATTAAAAAATAAAAGCACCAGATATAAAAAAATGGATTTATATCACAAAACAGTAAGTTTACTAAAATTTATCAGGATCTTTTCATTTTACCAACATAAAGACTATAGATATTTTAGGATTCCAAGACTCCTTCACTAAAAACAATATATATTGAGTGTTCGTCAAGTTTCACACTATTTAAATAAAAGATATATTGTTTAATAAATATATTGTTAAAAATAAAAGTTTAAATAAAAGATATATTGAAAGGAGAATAAACACAAATGGGCTGTTGAAAAGAACAGTGCACAGAGATCAAAGGCAGAGAGAGAAGAAGAGTGGAGTGACAAGTTTGATTTCCTGTGGGACAGATTTTGTGAATGGGTCATTTGCTTGAACAATTCTCAGCCAATCTGATTGTTTCATGGGGGATGTCAGGTGATATAGGGTCAAGTGACATGGTTAGACTGAGACTTGCATTTTATTCAGGTATTTTTTTCTATTACTCCAGAACTGAGAAACTTTGGTATATTATAAACTAGAGCTTTCAAAACTTTTCTTTGTGTTAATGATAATATTTTTAAAAGGCTAAAAATGAAGTCTCTCAGGGATGTGGAGGGAGAGGAACACATGATATTATCTGACTTACTTGTAGTTTTAGCCTTTTTCAAAGTAGATTTTTTAACCAACAAACTAGAGTTATTTTTGATCACAAGAATTGAGGTAATCTCTAAGCATCCCTGTCTTCCCCTAACAGAAGGTGACTTCACCTGTTATAAACTTACTTTGCTTCTTTTTTGCTAATAATCTTGTTCTATTCTCTTTTAGGTTATAAAAAAACTTCTATTCTATACAACTCCTTGAACCCCCTTCTGATTTCTAGAATTTGCTCAATTTATATGCCCTTGAATAAAGCTAGTTAGGTATCTACATTTATTCACATGATTTTGTATTTTTTTTTAAGAAGCAGCTTTATTAAAGTGTTATTTACATATCATAGTGCAATTTATTTTGTGCATTTAAAAATTATCCAGAAAAAGAATGCAATATAAATGCATGCATATAAATAATATGTTTATATTATTTTACAAATAATATGCAATGTTTCTTCTTGTTTTGTTTTTGCTCTAGTGCTCTTGATATCAGATGCATAAATAATCCTCTAAAGAACTCAACTTTACAATACATGAACAGCAGAGTAGAAGAAGCACTTAAATTCTGTTATGTATCAAAGTCCTCTTACTTAAATTCTGTTATGCATCAAAGTTCTCTGACTTCACTTTCTAATCATCTTTACTTTGTATAGCAAGATGTATCTTGCTGTCTCACAATCACTATTTGAAATGTCCTCCAACTGTGAGCCTCATTTGCACCAAAATATCAGCCACTAAAACTTACCATCTCTCTCTGTGACACAGCAATTGTAGACCTAGGTTCAGACTAGAGAAAAAATTTTGTTCAAGATATCAGAAGTGATCTTGTGTGCCTGTGTGTGTTAAAGAGCCAAACATAAGAAAAAATGTGTCTCTGATTCCATGTATGCATAACACTGATGTATTACTTGAAACATTTAAATACGCAGATTTTTAATCTATTCACAACACAGAGTTTATTAATCGTTGGTTAGCAGCAGTCTTTTTATATATCTTGATTCAGAATTCATGGAAACTTCTGGGTGTTTAGGGTTGGCCATAAGAGAACCTTATCCTAATATTGTAACCTTAGCCCCAATAAGAATATCAGTCCCCTTATATGTGTAATATAACACAAATCTAGGTTTCTAGTTTTGGAATAAATTTGTTTCATTTGCTTTATGTTCAATAATATATATATATATATATATATATATATATATATACCAGGTTTCCTCCAATGTGGACAACAGATGACCAGTAATAGAATCATCTGGGGTTATTCATTAAAAATATAGATTTCTGGGCTCATGTTCAAACTGATTCTTATAGTACAGGAATGCATGATAATAGAGTTACAACAATGTTATGCAACAGAGGTGATAGACATAAGAACATTTGAGATTATAGTTTGTGTTCATTCTTGGAGCTAGTACTAAATATGATACTTCACAAGATACCTCCAATTTGTTTTTATATACTCTTGAGGGTATTTTTCAACAGTTATGAAATAATTCCAAAACTACTACTTCCTTTTAAGGGACCTAAGTTAAAAGTCATCTATTTGGAAGTATATTCTGTTAATTTTACTTGATAGTTCATTTACATATTGCTGTTTTTATTTTTTTATTTATTTTTATTTTTTTTTTTTGAGACTAGGTCTCACTATATTGCCTGGTGAACCGCAGGCTCCTGTTGCCCGTGGTATCCCGGGCTCAAGCTATCCCCAGCCTCAGCCTCCCATTAGCTGGGATGACAGGTGCATACCACCACGCCCAGCTATTTTGGGGCACCAGGTCTTGCTCCAAGCCCCGCTGCGGGCTCGAACCGTGATCCCTGACCCTGGCTGCGGCTTCCCAGCCTGCTGCTTACAGACATGCGCCACGATGCCCGGCCTATATTGCTGTATTTCTGATAATAGTTAGATGATGGAAAATGTAAGATGAGTGAGAAAGATACATAATAAATTGCACTGTTACTTCTTTGCTAGCTTTGTTTATAAGAAAACAAAAGTTTCAGGAAGTTGTAAACGAAGATGTCATTCCATTATTCACATTATTTATAATTTATTTCCCTTACCTTAAGACTAAGCATATTTTTCTTGAACAATAGCTCTAATATAGCACAAGACTAAAATACCATATAACAGATGTTGGGGTCTAATTAAATACAGTGTGTTTCTCATTTCCTTTGGGATATTCAAAGATAGTCACTCCTCTACCTCTTTTAAATTCCACATATTTAATTCATTGCATCCACTTAACATTTGGGGCATGAATGAGAATTCTTGCTACATTGTATTCTCACAGTTTATCACTAAGAGTATGGATACCATGTCTTTCATTAAATCCTATTTCCGTTTTTAAATTTCTTCTCCTTTATTTCAAGGTAAGGAACTCATCCAATAACAAAAAAAATCTAATGTTAATAGTGCCAAATTCCTTTTATCTTATACTAAAAACCTATACCTGAATATTAAAAGTGGTAAGCATACTATGTTAGTACATAGAGGCATAGCAACTCATGGTAGGTGCAGAGAGAGAAGAGAAAGTGTGTGTGTGTGTGTGTGTGTGTGTGTGTGTGTGAGAGAGAGAGAGAGAGAGAGAGAGAGAGAGAGAGAGAACCCAATACACATATAGGAGAGAGAAAAAAAGCATGATAAATAAATCTAAACAAACTTATTTTCTAATAGAAAAGTTTTATGAGATGTGAATGTCAGCATGAAAGTCAATGTGAAAGACATGAAAAAACATGAATGAGTTCTCACCTCCTCAATATAATAGCGAATATCCATGGATGTGTTGCTAATCCTACTGTTACCATAAAAGTTTTGACCAGGCAGAAATGTTAACTTATTGTCTAAAGGAGGAACCACAGCAAGGTGAAAATGAAGATTTTTTTTTCCAGTATGAACCTGACCCCTATATAAAAATATTTCTCCTCTAATTCTATAATTTTGCATTTCCTAAATTGACTTTATAATACAAATAATAATGACACTGCATAGTAAGTCATTTTCTTGTTCTGTAGTCTTTTAAACTGAAATGAGATACCTATCAAAAAATTGTGTTGTTTCAAAATAAGAAAAACTCTCAGATTGCTACTAAATAAATTGAATCATAACTTTAAATCATAAAGTTGTGATTAAAAATCTTAATATAAAGCTTAAGTTCTGAGAGCAATTTAATTAATAATGAAATATTTTTGACTAATGTCCATTTAAATATAGGTTCAGGTACATTGCAAGATTTTTAATCTCCATATTACAAACTACATTAAATAATGTAAATCAAGTCACAGATAATTTATCATAACTTAGCAAAGCAGATACAAGACATTTTATTTTCATATTTCATTTAAAATTATCTTCACTTTAGAAATTATTGATTTTAATCTGCATATGAAAACATGCACAAAGTTCAGTGAGGTTTTATAAAACTTAAATAATAATTACCATCATTTTAGAGTAGATAACCTCCTTGTTCATATACTTTCTAGATTACAAGTATATATAGACAGAGATATCTACATAGAGAGACATGTAGTTATAGCTATATATCCATAAATATATCCTTATATAGAGATATAGATCACAAAATATTCACTCTTTTGGCTTCTACAAAGACCACTATCCTGATTTCTAATCACAACTAAATTATGCAAGAGGTGAAAAGAATGTAATTGAGATTTAACTGTGCACTCCCAGTAGAAATATTGCTAAAGCTTTTATTGATGCAGATGAGTAAAACTGAGAAAATTATAGTTGCTACCAAAGAAAATCACCAAGAAAACATGGTGAGACTTTAGCAGTAGGATGCTAAGCTGGAGACACACCCACAGCAATCTAAATCAACAACCAGTTGGAAAGTACATAGACTTCAAAGAGCTTCTTGTAAAAGAAAACATGGGAGTTCTCAAAGAATTATGATCTCAAGGGTAGACATATTTAGGCTAGGATAATATGGCTGCAAGACCCTTCCCTTCTTTTTTATCTCTCCTTCCTTTTTATGTGTTAACAGTATTTAGCAAGTTGGAGAAACAAAGAGGACCAGGGCAATGAGGGAACAATACTGCCAACCCCTGTCACCTAAGCAATAAAGATAAATGATACACACAAAGGTAAAATGCATGGAGGAAATAATAAAACTGAATTCCACCAAACCTTCTAAGCCCCACATGGTAATGTACTTCAGGAGAATGATAAAGTAATTGACTGACTAAAGAAAGGTGTTAGCAGGAAAATCTAGAGCAATAAATACATGAGTAATGACCAGTAAAAGCAAGTGATTCTCCAATTTAGTTGCCAAAAAGGATTTTGAAAATCACCTCTGTGGAAAAAGACTTAGATGTAAGACCTGAAGTCGTACATACATAACATAGTATAGAAAAATGTAGGCAAAACACTCCATGACCTATAACGCAGAAATAACTCTCAGACATATCTGCATTAGCAAAAAAACACAGGAAAACACAAAAGTTGGGACTGTATCAAACTAAAAAACTTACATACAACAAAAGAAACAATGAGCAAATAAAAAGACACCCAACAAAGAGGGGAAAAAATATGCTCCTTTCAATTGATAAGGGTCTATAATCAAAGATCCACAAGGAATTCACAGGACTCAACAAAAATAAAGCAAACAGACAAACAAAAAAGCAGCCAAGAAATGGGCAGAAAAATATGCAAGACACTCATACAAAGGGGAGATACAAATGTACACCAGACATGAAAAAAAAGTCATCATCACTTATAATGTAGGAAATGCAAATCAAAACCACAATGAGATACCACCTCATACCAGTTAAAATGGCCCATAAACAACAACAACAACAACAAGTGTTGTGGATTTGGTAAAACAAGGAATAATTTTATGCTGCTGGTAGAAATCCAAATTGATTCACTCTCTACAGAAAGCTGTGTGGAAGGAAAACCCTCAAACTACTGAAACTGAAACTGCCATTTGCTTGAACAATTCTACTTCTGGGAATCTACACAAAGGAAACTAAAACACTAATACAAAAGAACATCTGTACTCCAATATTTATTGCAACACTATTTATCATAGATGAGGTACAGAAACACCCTAAATGCCCCCAAACCAATGAATGGGTCAGAAAAGTGTGTTATATTTGCACAATAAAATGTTATTCAGCAATCTGAAAGAACAAATCACATCATTTGTAACAACATGGATGGAGCTAGAAGGAATCATGCTAGCTGAAATGAGTCAGAGAGGAAAAGATGAATACCATGTAGTCTCACTCATATGTGGCACATAGGCAAAACAAAGACAAGGACAAGATAGTGTTAAAATTAACAAACTGACAACAGAACTAAAGCATATGGTAAGAGAGTGGGAGGGAGGGAGCATGAATTCTGGATATATATGAGCACAAGAAATAAGGATGATGGTTACATGGTTACATGGTAATGGGAGATCTTCAAGTTATACAATGATGTAAAAATGCATGTATATGTAAAATAAAATACTAAAAGTCACCTCTAATTATTCAACGCATTTTTAAAAATTACTAATAGCCCAGCATTATTTTAAAATTTGTATACAAGTTTAAAGATTAAAGTATATAGGAAATAAGCTTGCAGATAACATATCACATTAACGGACAGTGATATTAGATACCAGTATATTTTATAAAGCTATATTAATCAAGGCAGCATGATATCCATGCGATGAATGACAATTATGGAGGAAAACAGAGTCTAGAGATACTCATAGAAATCTAAAACTCTATAAAGAAAGTATAGATGTAACTCCTAAGTGATTCATTATACTGAATCAAGTGAAGATGAATGTTCAAAATGAACAAAATTCATTTATTTTGTTCATTTGTGAACAAAAATCACAAAACACAATTATATCAATTATTTGTTAAATAAAATAATGACACTTCTATATACTAAAGTAAAAAAGTAACCCTATTAGAAAACATGACACTTTCAAAGGGAAATAAATAAATTGACTATATTAAAATTAAGTATATACAAAAACATCAATATTGCTATCAAAAAATAATTTCATGAAAATGAAAAACCAAGGCACAAAATAATGAGTGATACACAACTGATTAAAGTCTTAATTTCAAAACATAATAAGGAATTAAAATTCCATTAAATAAAAAAAAAGAAAATGGAAACATGAAATTGTAAAAGTGGAAAATGGGACCACAATAGAAATGTCAAAAAAAATTTATATGGTTGATAAACATTTGACAAGCCTTCAGAAAATAAAATACTCTGATTTCTCATATCAATGTGCTTGTTTGCATAAATCTAACAGAGATTTGGATCCAAAAGAAAGAATCTTTTTTTTTTTTTCCACCTATAACAGATGACTGAATATATGGTTGTGTTATTCATAATTTGATTGGAATATCATGTTTAAATAAATTTTTTCAAGTTACCAAGAATAGACTTCTAAGGTGTACAGGGCAACTCTTTATTAAATATGACAAAAGTAGTGA
>PVHY01000183.1:288624-293328 GCA_004024945.1 Uropsilus gracilis
GGTGTGGATTAAAAATACAATTTGTATAATAAAAAGTACTCAAGTGAATCTGACTTAAAGGAATACTAAATTAATATGTATATTATTCACATGAGAAATTTCTACAAAGAAATGGGTTGTAGGCACATAAGAAAAGTTACCAGAGGTAAATCTATATAGAGTTACTTTCATAGCTTTGTTTTTTTACTAGAAAATATCAAACTCAAAAATAACATAGGTTCTTCACAGGCTTTCTATTTTCTATCATTGGTCACCATTTTATTCTATGATAAATGTTAAGTGATTTCCATTAAATTGGACATTTGAGATTAATGTTAGAAGATTTGGAGCAATGATATTTCTGACAGAACAAAAAGTTAGTGTAAATGTCTTGAAGCAAGAATGAACTTAAATTATTTGAAGAATAACACAAAAAAATGTTTTGCTAGATAAAAGTGAGTAGGGAACACCTGAAATGGGTCTTTACAATAGAAAGTGAATGATAGTCTAAGCTAATGAGTAGTGAGATGGTTTTATGAAGAGGAATATATGATTAATTTTATTGAGAGAATGACAGACTATAGAGCAGCAGAAGTGAAAGCAAAGAGACAGTAAGCAGATATTTCACATTTATGAACAATAATTAGCTTAGACATCAACAGTAGTGGCAGATAAAGAAAAGAGGCAGTACTAAGAATAGTTGATTGGATTTTCTAAAATTCTCAGCATAACAGAATCAGTAATATTTTTGCTGTTGTTTTTCTTTTTTTCTATGGCAATATTACTGCATAAATATTTTTTATGGACATTTCTTAATACCACCATTGGGCCATATTCTGCTTCAATTTATCTGCACTAGGAAACATAGAAACATGGTAAAATATGCAATATAAATACAATCAAATGTCTCTCCACTTGACTTGAAATACCAAATAAAAGGGTAACATGTTGCTTCTTTATACTAAATCATTACTAAACATATTTTCTATATCATTAAACCTAATTTCTTATCTTTTGAACATATCACAAAAATAAAGATGAAACTAATATAGTCATATCAATAGAAAAACTTGACAAGATTCAGCATCTAGTTATGAAAAAATTGGGAATAGAAGAAATATACTTCAATATAATAATGATCATGCATGATAAACCTGCAGTGAACATCATAGTTAGTGTTAAATAAAGAAAGAAAAAAAAACAAAAAGTATTTCCTTTATGATCAAGCACAGGACAAAGAAATCTACTTTTACCTCTACCTTCAACATAATATTGAAAATATTAGCTAGAAGAATTAGGCAAGAGAAAAAAGGAATCCAAACTGGGAAAATAAAACTATCACTAGTTGCAAAGTATAGGACACTATACACAGAAAACCCTAAAGACTCCATTAGAATATTAGAAACAAAATCAGTACAAAATAGAGATCTAAAAAGCAATATACAGAAGTCTGCTGTATTGCTTTATAAAAACAATGAACCGGAAGATAAAGAAATCAAGAAAAGCAATCTCTTTAACGATCACAAAAATAAGTAGGGGATCTAACACCAGAGGTAAAAGACTTGTGCAATGAAAATTTTAAGACCCTGTTCAAAGCAATAGAAGGGGAAAAAAGGAAATGAAAAGATATTCTATATTCATCAGTTGAATGAATTACCATTGCTAAAATGGTCATCATACCCAAAATGTAAAAATTCAAACCATAATCAAAATATCAATGACATCTTCAAATAAACAGAACAAGCATTAGTGAAAGCTTATAGAACAAGTAAAACCCAAATAGTCAAAACAACCACAAACAACAATGAATGTAGATAACACTCCAGATGTGACATTCTATTATAAGCTTTAAAAATCAAAAGATTATGTTTTGGCAGTGGAATAAAAAGACAGACAGAAAAAAATGGGAGAGAACTAAGATTCCAGGAATGCATCTACATTATTTGGGTAAACAATCTATGATAAAGGAGCTAAGAATATACAATAACAAAAGAGAAAAAGGCCTCTCCAACAAGTCTTATTGGGAATATTAGACAGTGGTATGGGAAGACTGAAACTAGACCACTATATCATATAATGCACAAAAAATAACAAAAGGGATTAGAAACTTGGATGTAAGACCTGAAAATATGAAAAAAAAAAACATAGAAGAAAAGCATACATAGACAAAGCATTCTAAAATAGTCTTCAAGCAGTATCTTTTGGAAATTTCTGTGTTGAATATGGAATACCAGTCCCTATTCTTACTATCTTTTTTTGTTATATGTCTGATCCTGCAGAAAGTTACTGAATTCATTTCTTTGGTTTTAGGGCAACTGTTTTACTTTATTATAATGATAAGGGGAACAACAGCAAAAATAAACAAATGGGACTGTATCAAATTTAAAAGTTTCTGCATAGTGAGAGAAACTACCATTAAAAAATGAGATACCCTATCAAACAGGAGAAATATTTTTACTCCCTAA
The DNA here is from genome assembly GCA_004024945.1 of Uropsilus gracilis. Taxonomy (NCBI): domain Eukaryota; kingdom Metazoa; phylum Chordata; class Mammalia; order Eulipotyphla; family Talpidae; genus Uropsilus; species Uropsilus gracilis. Next base: position 291,069 of record PVHY01000183.1, read on the forward strand.
ATCCAACATCCTAATATCTAAGATCTGCAAAGAACTCATATAACTTAAGAAAGGAAAACAAACTGACTGAAAATGAATAGAAGATCTACAGGAGTATAGATCTTTTGTAGGTCTACAAGAGTAGACCTACAAGAGTCTACAAGAGTCTACAAGAGTAGACCTACAAAAGGTTGAAATTCACTTGAAAAAATTCACATTATCACTTATCACCTGCGACAAAATAAATGCAAATCAAAATCAAAATGAGATACTGGTTCACACTGTGTGTAACTGAGAAATATTCAGAGGACACCCCCACTGCTTCCTGAAACTTGTGAAGGAATCAGCCATATGTGTACACAAAGGCAAAGTAAACCAGTTGGGACAACACCCTCACATCCAGTACAAAAATTAACTCAAAATGGATAAAGGACCTGGATTTGAGACCTGCAATCACAAAATACATAGAAGAAAACCTGGGCAAACCCCTTCAAGAATTTCACCTCAGAAATCCACTTTGGGAAACAACTATGGCCACAAAAAAAAAAAAAAAAAAAAAAAAAAAAAAAAAAAAAAAAAAAAAAAAAAAAAAAAAAAAGAAGGAAAATATAAACAGCTGGGACTATATCAAACTAAAAAGTTTCTATACAGCAAAAGAGACAATAAGCAAAACAAAAAGAAACCCAATCCACTGGGAGAAAATTTTTGCCCTCCAGACAAGTGACAAGGGTATGGTAACAAAGATCCACAAAGAGCTCCTACAGTTCAACAAAAACAAAGCAAAAAGTGGGGAGAAGAACTAAAAAGACACTTCACCAAAGAGGAGATACAAATGGCTAAGATGCATATGAAAAAATGCTCCAAAATATTAATAATCAGGGAAATGCAAATTAAAACCACACTGAGATACCATCTTACACCAGTAAGAATGACCCATATTAATAAAACAAACAACTACAAGTGTTGGTGCAGATGTGGAGAAAAAGGAATTCTCTTACACTGCTGTGGGAGTGCAAACTGGTTCAGCCACTATGGAAGACCATGTGGAGGATCCTCAAACAATTGAAAGTGGACTTACCATTTGACCCAGCAATTCCACTACTGGGAATCTATCCAGAGGACATGAAAACATTAATTCAAAAGGACACCTGTATGCACATGTTCATTGCAGCTCTGTTTACAATTGCCAAGATTTGGAAACAAACCAAATACAAACCAAAAACAGAGGATTGGATAAAAAAAAAATGTGGTACATATACACGATGGACTACTAGCCATCAATCAAGGAGGACAAACACATGTCATTCGCAGCAACATGGGTGCAACTAGAAAGACTCATATTAGCAGAAATAAGCCAAAAAGAAAAAGAGAAATACAGATGGTCTCACTTGTATGATGAATATAGGGAATAACAAACAAATGAATAAGGAAAAATAAAATAAAATAAAAACAATGGGACTGAACAATGGAGTAAGAGAGAAGGTGGGGGAAGTGAAGAGCACAAAATATCAGGATGGTTTTAGCGAAATGGGAAAGTGCCGGGGTACACAATAATGCAATAATGTAATATAAATATAAATACACATATATATGCAAATTAAAAATAATTAATTAAAAAAAGAAAGAACAACCATCATAGAGATAGTTGACATTCTCTGTGGATATCTCTTCTATCCTATTCCCCATTATACATTCCCAGAAATAATAATTAGTACACTGGATTTGATGTTTGCCATTCCAGTGGCATTTGAAACTTTTAAATGACACATCAGTAAATAATATACTATTTTGCATGGTTATAATTTCATAATTATGGTATTGTAATATGTATACCTATCTATGTAACTTGCTTTCTTCCCACAAAATTTTTTTTTAAATTATTAAAAAAAAAATCTCCTATCTAGGATATTGGAGAACATCCCCATTTGTTACTTCTATTATTGTATCCAAATTTCAAGTTGTTTTAAAATTTTAAAACTTGCAATATTTGTCATATTGATATCCTGTTGTATCCTAATTTTCTTTTATTTATATGTTCTAAGCCTGAAATAAACTGTATGGTTTAAAATTAACAAAAAAAATGAATTAATGTATACATAGGATTACCAGGAAGAAAACAAGAGCGCCAGTTGCCTAGATTACAAGTGTCACTAGGGTCACCTAAAACCATGACTCAATTTATGTCAGAGGGTAAATTCTAAGAGTCATGCACACGAGTCCTATCTCAGAAAGGATGAAAACAGATGAATAGATATGTAATTCAGGTAGAACCTGTAATAGA
>PVHY01000184.1:0-88044 GCA_004024945.1 Uropsilus gracilis
ACATATACACAATGGAATATTACTCATCAATTAAAAATGACAAATTTGATGAATTTATGGAAACCTGGATGTACCTAGAAGAAATCATTCTAGCAGAAACGAGCCAGATGGAAAGGGACAGAAACCAAATGGTTTCACTAATATATGGTCAACCAAATGAAACTGCACAAGGGGAGAATGGGGACCAGCTGGAGCGGGTAGGCAGGGGAGGTGGTGGGTGACCCCCAGGGACTGAAATGATGTGAAATATAGATAAATAAATAAATTAAATTTAAAAAATAATAAAATGTCTTTTTTTGTTTGTTTTTTTAAAAATTTTTTATTTATATATAAATTTCACAACATTGTAATCTCAAGGATTTGCCCTCCCTCACCCTCCCCTCCCTTCTTTGTTTTTTCACAGTATAGGATTTCTTCCCTCAGGTGCAGTTGGAAGACCAAATCTTTACTATTTCTTCCTATCGTCAAAGGATGAAACTTAATAACTAACTACAGAGTCCCCATACACATAAGCAGTAGCTGACATTTTAAACTTGAAAGATATTAGATTGGAGACATTTATCAGCATATAAAATCAATGTCATGCTGCTAATAATCCTAACAGCAAAAAGTCTAAGGAATGATTATATCATTGTGACTGCTAACAGGCAGATCCATTCTAGTGCTACTGCTTGAGCTGAAAAAAAGACTTCAGTAGGGATTTCTGATTCTCAGAGTTGTACCTGAGTTACCCCTATGAGGTGGGGTTTATTTGAAGTAGACAGAGAAAAGTAGAAAATTAATAAATGATTACAAATGCCTGCATATTAGTCAATTCCCAAGAGTGATAGGTAACATCGCCACAGAAGAAAAGGAACAGAAAGGAACATCGGTATCTACTCTTCAAGGTCAAATATACCCAATCACAGCTGACTCCAGGACAGCTGTGCCAACTTCCAGTTTTCCTGAATGATCATAAGCAGCCACTGAGTGGGTTTAGGTTTCACAGGAGAGATAAAGCATTTGTTTAGAGAATCAACTACATAAGACCCAGTCAAAGGTTTGACATGAAAACAGAAACAGAAGCAGCCAGTAGCCCCCATAGAAAAATAAAGACATCCATAAACATTGGCTATTGCTTAGGTAGAAAGGAGTTAAACACCTACTTTGGTGTTTGACTCTCATTTATAAAAGTACTCTAAATTTGGTATAAGTTAAATGGTGTCATTTTAAAACTCAGAAGTTTGTTACCACTAAATAACCAACTACAGCGAGCTATTTAGAACCATTGTTGGACAACTTAAATCAAGACACATAGTCCTGTTGACTGCAGATGCTCAAGATAGGTTCCACACCATTCCATGAGGGAAAGGAGCACCCCAGCTCTGGATTTTTTCTATTCCTTATCAAATTCAGAGGACACTTGAGACCACACTTCAACTTAATCGCAAGGTTTTAGCTGTGGCCATGTCAGCAACTTAGTGCAAGAGTGCTTTTCATTAATAAGATAGGAAATTAGAACAAAGGGCTTTGAGTATTTAATGGATGGGGGGTGGTGATTTAAATAAGTCTTCCTCCTCATGTCCTTGTTCCCAAACTTGTGCCCATCCCAAATACAACTTGGCACATAGTCAGAATAATTATCTCAAATCTGATATCAGATAATATGTTTTATCATGACATTTCTCTGCTCAAACTCTCTCAACCTTCCCTTAAAAATACCTGACATCCTTTCAAAGGCACACCAAGATATATACAAACCAGTCTCCTATTATTCCTCTGAATTCATCCTTTTTTTCTCCCTTGGTTCACTCTATTTCAGCCACTATGGCTTCCTGAATGTTCTTTAAGATACCAGACACATTCCTGGTAAGGATCTGCACTATTTCCTCTGCCTGGATTGGTCTTTGCCAAAATTAATCTATAAAAGTCTCCAAATCCTAGCCACAAAGATTCCCCTCTGAAGAATAGGCAAAGACTGTTCATGAAAAAAAAAAATAGAGTAATTTATCCCCGTTAGTAAAACAACAGCAACAAACACATATGATGCAATGGTTTTTAAAACACTGGGCATCATATAACAAATGTTAAAATGTCTTTTATAATGATATTCCATATTTCCAAGAAAGAGGGAACATTCACCATGCTAAGTAACAACATAAAAGGTTTTTTTACTATATAAATCAAAGAGACATAACAAAAAGTACATCAAAGTAACTGCCTAAAATTAATGATAATGAAAATCTTAAAAACATCTAGAACAAAATAGAACATATTATGGACAAAGGAGCAAAGACAGAAATGACAACAATCTTCTTGTTGAAAACCAGAAGATACTGGAGCAATATCTTTAAAATACTGAACTATTTCAGTATTTTTTGTATGGAATTTTAAAAGTATGGAAAATATATTCAAAATATAAAGGTAAAATTGGTTTCTCAAACATACAAAAACTAAACATACAAAGACTAGTACATCTGCATTATCTGAAAAAATGTTTCAAATATTTGTTCACAGTATATAAAGAAGTCAAAAGAATCAAATTCTACACAAAAGAACGAAAAACACAAGAAATTATAACTATACAGCAAATTTTAAGACTTTTGTTATTTAAATATCTTGAAAACATCATTTAAAAACAAAAATATTTATTGTTAGACCAGAACAATATGTAAAAGTATAATGTGTTAAAAAACAGTAACATAAAACCTCATGAGAAAAATATGCTATCAAATTGTTATAAGATATGTAAAGAGCTATATTATAATTGAAGATAAACAGTGACGTTAAAAACGAATACTAGAAATCCTAAATTAGCAACTAAAATAACACAAGATAAAAATATATAAAATAAAATAACAAAATATATGAAATGGAATATACTCCCAAATATATACTCAAAAATCCAAAACAGAGAAATAAAAGGAAACAAAGGACAGTTTTTAGAAAGCAAGAATATGGATTTAAAACCATCAATAGTGATAATTACATTAAGTATAAAGGGTCTAGCTGCAAAATTAAAAGACAGAAATGGTCTAATTGGGTTTTTGAAAGCAAAACCAAATCTACATGATAACTATAAGAAACACACAGTAAACATCAAGACACAAATGGATTAACAGTGAAAGAGTAAAAAAAGATTTAACATAGCACTTTTTAAAAGAAAGCTGAGTATTTAATATTAGATAAAGCATGTTTTAGAAATAAATAACACCATCAAGGATAAAATGGCTATTTCATAATGATGAGTGTGTTAGATCTTCAAGAACACATAAGTCATAAATATTTATGCAATTAATAACAATGTTTTAAAATACAAGAACCAAAATTTGAGAAAACTTACAAGATAAATACAAAAATTCACAATTATATTTAGGTTTCATCACTTCTGAATAGCTTATTTCAGAGAAGGAGAGGAGGGGGGGAGAGAAGGGAGGAGTCCCTTCCACTTCGCTCTCACTCCAGCTAAACCTCCATGAGTAGGATCATGTGCAACACAAGCCCCATCATAGAACAGGTGAGGGATCATGCAAAAATCCAGCCCACAAGTCTGAGATGGACATAGCAGATGGACAACGGAGAAAACCAGTGCCTGCGAGACAAGAGAAACAACTGTAGAGATACGATGTCACCATGCACACCTATGGGCTCACCGGGCCAGGAAAACCTGCGACCTCATTTTGGAGATGCCTTCTAGGACAGCAATGCCCCCCCACACACACACACTATGGAAGAGGAGAATAGAGGAAGACCAAAGATGAAATAAACGGGTTCACATCAAAACTGCAAACTGAGTCAGAGAAGATGATCTACAAAGGCCATTCAGATACCTGTATTCATAGAGAAACTTCTTCACCGACGCTGGCTGGGGGTGAGACCCCTTAAATCTGACACCAGAGCCATAAAATAAAGCAGCAAAGCAAAGCAGAGATAGGATTGGAGAAGATGGCCTGCAGCACGAAAACATGGACAGATCACAAAATGAATACAGACTGGTTGTCCAACGCAAACTTAAGACTGAAAACCTACCAGCAAGGCTGCCTGGTTCTAACAACACTGTACTTCACCCAGTAAAAGGACACTGCCACAGGAAAGAAAGTGACTAATGGACTTAACACAACTAGTAAACAACCAAGAGTAGGGTTTGAGAGAATGGAGGGGGCACCAGAGGGAGAAGGGAGGGGGAGGTATCCCCAAAACCACTTACATAGGCTGTGATCTAAAGAACAAAATAAATAATATTTAAAATAATAGTAATAATAATAAATTAGAATACATTTTAAACTACAGAAAAAAAGAAAGTGTGATAAGTTAAACTTTGTAGGCTATTGCTAACTCAGAGTATAGAGGCTAATTTTAACACTAAACATGTATGTGTGAAAAGAACAAAGGTCTCAAGTTAATTATCTCACAGCCCAGTTTAAAAGATAAGAAAACAAATTTAAAGTCATGAGAATGAAGGGATTATTAAAGATAAGAGTAACAACCAATGAACTCATGGACACTTAAATAAGTGACATGATCAATGCAACCAAAAGAGATCACTGAGTTTGATGAACCTCTAGTACCACTAACTTATGGAGACAAACAAAGATAAAACAAATGACCAATGGCAAGAAAGCTAACACTTCAGATTACATAGATATTGAAAGAATAAAAACCAACATGATAAACAACTTTATGTTCATGGTTCTGCTAACTAAGATAAAATTAGAGAGATTGCTCAGGAACAAAACTACCAAAACTCTTTAAAAAAAGATTAGGTAACTTGAATATTTCTCTATCAATTTGAAAAAATGAATTGTAGTTCTAGATCCTCCCACAAAGATTATTAAACATTCAAGTTGGAAGTAACATTAATTGGACACAAACTTAGAATATTAAGCAGGAAAGAATACATCCCAACTCATCCTGTGAGACCAGTATTACACCATTCTATACACCATCAAAACCAAAGACCTTACAATAAAGCTACAGACCAATATTCCTCATAAATACAGATTGAGAATCATACACAAAGTGTCAGCAAATCAAGTCCATTAATACATAAAAAGCAAAGTACATGGTGACCATTCAGATTTATCCTAGGAATGCAAGCTCACTTCAAATTTAAAAAATAATGAACAATACATTTCACCACATTATAAAACTAAAATTGAGAAATGATATGGTTATGTCAATAGATTCAGTGAAAGTATTTTTAAAAATCAAAATGTTATTATTCATAAAAATGCTCATCAAACTAGAAGTAAAGGAATTTTCACAACTTAGTGAAAAGGATCTATTAAAAAAAAAAAACAACCTTATACTTTAAGTCAGTGAAACACTCTGTATGATGGAGACTGTTTTAATATATATTATACATTTGTCAAACCCACAGAATGTACAAAATAAAGGATGAATGATAAATTAAACTGTAGGTTTTGTATGATCACAATGTGTCAGTGTAAGCTCATCAGTTATTTACTAATGTCCTGCTCTATTGATATTGATAAAAGGGGAGATGGTGAGGTGGTGTGAGGCTGGGAATATATGGGAAAATTTCTCTTCATTTACCTCTGAACCTAAAATAACTAAGAAAACCCTAGAGCTAACAGAATCTTTGGATATGATATTTAATGGTAAAAAAAGTCAGATTTCCCACTAAAGGCTTACTAAAATAAAACAAGAATGCCTGTTCTCACCCTTCCATTCAACTTTGCATTACAGATTCTAACTTGTGCAGTAAGTTAAGACAAAGAAGTAAATTTCAGCTAAGCTATAAAAGGAAAATACTTTCTATTGATATACAATAACATGATTTCTTTGTAAAAATTCTCAAAAAAAAGTACAAAGCTAATAGGAGAGTATAGCAATATAGCTGAATATTATAATTTGCAACTGTATTTCCAAATGTTAGCAATAGACAATTGAAAATTAAAAAGAAAAAAACTAATATAGCATCAGAAACACAAAATAGTTAGGAATAAAACTGACAAAAAGATGTGAAAAACCTTTACACTGAAAACAAGAGTACACCACTGAGAAGAAATTGAAGAAGACCTACACATCATCATCAAAGGTCAAAAGATTCTGTTATGAAAGCAACAATTCTCTTCAAATTAATCTATATACAAATCAAAAATTTGCTAAGTATTATTTTGGCAGAAATCAACAACAGATTTACAAATGAATGACAATATAAAGAGCCTAAAAGAGCCATTTCCAACGATGACTTTGAAAAGATCAAAATTGAAGGACTTACATTTATCTGACATCATGACTTTTTATTATAAGCTATTATTTTTTAAGATAATCTTGGTTTGTATTATTGACAGACACATAGATAAATATAACAGACTAGTGAATCCCAAAATAAACCCATTTATACCCAGTTCTCTTTTTTTCCAGAGTTACAAAGTCAAATAAATGGAGAAATATGGTTTAACAAATGATAGTGGAAACTATTATGAACTTTTTTAAACAGCTTACTTCCTATACACATATACACAAAAGTTAACCTTGAAAGGATCCTAAATTTACTTATAAGACATAAAATAATAAAATTTTACATAGAATATATGTAAGTTGGAACAAAGCATAAAGTTCTTGCACACAAACAGCAAAATGTAAAGGAGGAAACATTAAATGATTGGATATCATCAAAATTCAAAATGTTTCTTCAAAATACAGTTAAGAGAATAAAAAAAACTTGTAAATTATATCTATGATTTTTTAAATTTAATTCTGAATCTAAGAAAGATGCATGTTTTTCCAAAAAAAACTTACTGAACAGTTTGCCATAGAAGACAGGTGTGTAGATAAAAGGTTGACCAGTGTCAATATTCATGAAGGAAATTCAAATTAAAAACCTCAAGGGGACACACACTTAAGAATGTCTAACACTATAAAGAATGACCGTTGTTAAGTGTTGCTGGGGATTTTAAACTGTTGGAATGTTTATGAACCTCTAGGGGCATTTACAATGTTGCAATCGCTTTAGGAAAGAATTTGGCAGTATCTTAACAGCTAAATTTATACTACAGTACTTACAACCATTTCATTCCTAGGTATTTAGAAATGAAGCATATGACCACACAAAGATGTAGACCTGTATGTTCATAGCTGCTTTATGTATAATATCTAAAAACTGTAACCAATCTATATATCCATCAAATTGTCAACAAACTGTTAGGAGTCCCTTGTGGGAAAGAAGAAAAATGAGCCGAAAAAGAGTGATAGTGATCTGTGAGGCCAGCCCACCGAATGGGGATCTTGGCAAGCATGTCCAGGTCCAACTTTAATGAAGTTATGAAGAAGTTATGAAGTTATGAAGTTATGAAGAAGTTTAATGAAGTTATGAAGAATCACAATGAGCTAATGAGGAAGTAGTAACTTGATTCCCAAGCATACATGACATACAGCAGGGATAAGGGTGATAACAGGAGAATTTACCTGTGGGGGTAAGTCATTATTAATAGATTATATGTCTCTTGGGACATTCCAAAGAAGTTAGGGAGGGTGTGTCACAGGTGAGATACCTGCTGTTTATGAGCCTCTAGTGTGTGAGGTGGGGGAGGGCGGGGGGGTGGAGGGGAGGTGAGACAGATAAAAGATTTTCTTTTTATAGGGCATACCTCTCAACCTGCATCCATATCCCACAATGAACAGTATGAACAGTAGACTAGTCCTCAACAACAAAAAGGAATGAGCTATCATTATACCCAACAAAAGCTAAATCTCAAAATAACAAAGTTCATGAAAGAAGCCATCCAAAATAAAAAAATCACATCATTTGATTCTATTTATTTCAATATCAAGAAAATTCCAACAAATGTATAATAACAGCATGATGGTTATTGTGTGGCAGGTAGAGGAAACATTCAGAGTGGTGCTATATTCTCTATCTGAAAGGTGTAGATGGCCTCTGGCCTGTACTGTACATGACAAAGCTTTTCAATATTGGTTGTTATTATATGTCAATTTTTTACCTTAATAAAGCTATTCTTATTAAAGCTGCCCATATCAGTGAGATATTTTCTAACTCTGACCCTCTTAATATGCTCTCCCAAGCCCCACCATTTCCCTCATTAACTTTTCTCACAGATTTTACCACTTTTCATTACAGCATAAACTCTCTTTCCACCCATCCCATAATCTTTGTGCTTCCTGAGGCAAGGGTTGTTCTGTTTTCTTTATTGTGTCCCTAGAGACTAGGAAATAACCTGAGTGACTGAGTGAGTGAGTGAATGAATGAGAATTATTTGTTTCTCTGTCCTCCTATGAGTTCTTTTGAGTTCTCTCTTTTTTTTTTTTAAGCACAAAATAACCTCATACCTAAAAATCAAATGACAGGAAGAATTCTAGACATATGTGTTCTATTCACTGCTCTTGACTAGTTATGGCAGTCACTCAGCTTCTCTGGGTTTTAATTTCCTCATTTATGAAAAAATACATTTATGCCAAATGATCTCTAACACTGAAATATTTATTTATAATTTACCGCTCTCAAAAATAAGCTATTGGTCACTAAAAATTGGGTGACTTAGTAAATAACAACACATATGTACTATAGAACTATATTATACTTAACTTTAGTACTATATTACACTCAACAAAAGCTAAATCTCAAAATAACAAAGCTTAGTTGACTTTAGGGAGGGACCACACCCTCTCCCAGTTGCTGCGCCTGAAAGGGAGGCCTCAGTCACATTGTGTCCTCTTGTACAGAGGGCACAATGGGGTGCAGGCCAGCACCTCCCCCCTGGGGGTAGCTGGGGCACCCCAACTGCCTCAATGAGGCCCAGGGCTCCACCTCTTCTACCTTGGGTTTGGGTGGGGGGCCACACCCCCTCCAGTTTGCCACAGTTAGCAGGGAGCAGGGGCAGGGAAGACCCCTGGGTAAGCCCCCTCAAGCCTGGAGAGGGGACCGGGTGGGTTTTGACCCCATCCACTAGTGTGTATGGTTGTTGCACAGGGCAGCCATCTGCAGCCCAGATTGACGGAGGCATGTTGTTCCCAGCCCCCAGCCCAAGGGGGACTTGGGATGGTGCATGCATGGCCATCAGGGCCCCGGCCCAATGCAGGGAGGTACTGGTGCACTGGCGGGGGCAGAGGAATGCCCCTTCCATTTCACTCTCACTCCAGCTAATCTTCAGGAGGAGCAAGAACATACATAACACAAACACCATCATAAAACAGGTGAGGGACAAGGTAAAATTCCAGCCCACAAGTCTGAGTTGGACACAGCAGATAAACAATCGAAAGAACCAGTGCAGGTGAGACAGAAGAAACAACTATGGAAACATGATGTCACGAAGCGCACCTATGCACTCACCAGGTCTGGAAGACCCAAGACCTCATTTTGGAGAAGCTTTTTAGGAGAGAAAGGTGTCCCTCTCCACACTACAGGAGAGGAAAGGAAGGCCAAAGACTGGGGGCATTGGCCCCACAGGAAAGCTGCAAACTGAGACAGAGGAGATGATCTACAATGGCCAATCACAAATGGCTGTATCCATAGAGAAACTTCTTCACCAACACTGGCAACGGGTGAGACCCCTTAAATCTGATGCAAGAACCACAAGGTAAAGCAGTAAAACCTTGCACAAGATGCACAAGATGATCCAATATCTTAAAATACCATGAACTATGTGCTGTGCATTCTGATATACATATTCTGATGTGCATGGTAAGAGAAAGCTGTAGTGTTAATGAATGTTAGCTGTGATTTTTTAGGGTTAGCAAGGGGAAAATAAGGATTTGACTTCTTAATACATACACTTCAACAAGAAAATGAAGCATTATTAAAAATCTGTTATATCTTGCTTCTTTTTCTAAATGTTCTGCTTTTATTAAAATGTTTTTCAAGTACGTTAAAAATTCTTGCTCTTAACCTCAAATCTCCACTTCTCCTAGGAAGTTGATTCTAACTAGACTCACTATTTTTCTGGGTCTGTATAACATACCAAAACAAATTAGAAGCAGGTTGGGCAATGGAATGACCAGAGGTCAAGGCTCTCACTCCAAGCTTAGCCAGGCTCTGGAAGAAGAGACAGCCTGAAAGCATGTCTTGGCAAATCCAGCAAGCCAGAATTCTCTTTTATCAGTTTTCCTCCCCCAAGAAAGGAACCAAACTTGTAAAATTCAGCATACCACAAAACCTTGCAAGTACTGCTACGCACTTTCTCCCAATATGTTGTGAAAAACAAAACACTCTCCAATCCTTATTATATCCCAGGCAGCAGTTTTGGCTGATTTCATTCCAAAAAAAGAACAGGTTTTGGACACAATCAAGCCCAAGTTTTTCACAGTTGCATTTGGTTTCACTTAGATAATTCTTGGCATGGTGTAGCCTCCCTTTCTAGCTGACCATTGCATCTACAGAGGAAACGAAAAGATAATATATCATCTTCCTGTAATTCCAGACAAAACACCCGTTTGTCACAAATAGGGTTGTTGTCAACCAAAAAATATGTCTATCACACCAACTCCCAAATTCTGAGGTCCAAGCTTGTTTTCTGTCCCTAGGTGTTCAGTCTTCACCTGCTACCATAACTGCAACTGCCACCTGGTAAAAATAACACATCCAAGTTTGCTTAAGTTTCCAAGTCTACGTCAAGCTCGCTGCTGAACTGCAGTTAGCATGTTCCTAAAATTGTCTTTGCTCCTTACAGAAGCTAAGTCTCTTCATCCTCCAGAAAATGTGCATCTGCACTTTAGTGAACAAGACTGGGTGAAAACAGAGAAGAATGATGCCAGGAGAGAAGCGAGAAAAGACTGGCATCTGGAAAGCAAGGATTTGCCATTTTTTATAACTCATTAATGACTATTGAATTCATCTAAAACCTACTAGGGACTGGAAGCAACTCTGTTGTTAGAACAAAATAATCCAATTTGGAAGAGTTATATTTTCTGTCATAATCCCAAGAAACAGCATTAATTTCACTGACTCTACTCTCTAAAAGCAACGTAAGTAGGGACATTAAGAGTATTAGAACTCAGTTATATGTGTATGGCTTAAGAAGTTAAATTACATAAAGAGCTTAGATAAATGGTTCCTTCATAGAGCCTCCACAAAACATCACAGCAAGTGTTGATTTTTGAAAAGGGGTAAACCTGGAATTATCCATCTGTTGAGCAGTCACTCAAGAGCTTCAGAAACCCAAAGGCAGACACATGGCAAGAAACAAGGGTGTATGTATCAAGACAAGGACTGGGGAAGAAGAGAAGAAAGAAGACATATCGACAAGCAAGTGACCAAGCACCCACTGTCCGTCTCCATACAGAATCCAGCTGAGCAGAACCTGGAGTCCAAGCCCAAACCTCATGTGACAAGACAGCAGCTGCCAAGACCAGAGCTGAACTGGGACCTGTGGTGCAAACAAGACAGAGGCAGGGGAAAATGGGAGCTGTCATCTATCTACTGAAGCAGAAGCAGGAGCTGCAAGGTAATGCCTCTGTCAGCCACGACAGAAAGCCAGCTGGAAAGAGGCCTGCCTAAGCTCTATGCTTGGTGTCAGGGTCTCTCAGCTCCTTAGAACATCAGGGAATAGAGGAGAAAACCCTTCTCTTCCCTTCCAGCTGGCCACTAGCACCCCTGGGTGCCAGGAAGCCAGGCTTGGCCCGCTGTGGGTTGGGGAGAGAAGGAAAAGGGTCTCCAAATCCCACAGCTGCAATGTCTCTATGGCCCTGACACATGGAGCTGCATCTGTCAACTGGAGTGGGGAGACTCCGCTGAGCAGGGCAGCCACGGTGGTGCAGTGGGGATGTGCCCCCCAGAACATGCTTGCAGGTTGTTCCTTCAGCAGTGTGAGGTGCCTTGAATATCAGTATACCATTTGAACACAAACTTCTTGCAATCTACATTTTTAAACAAGAAAATAATGAGTATTCTTTCTCTAGTCCTACATAGACTATACTTACCTAAATATATTAAGATGGGTACTTAATCATTAGATTTCTAGATAGAATTTAGAATAATCTCTCAAGCTATAAAAAATAAAGGAACTGATTTGTGATATTTTTATCTGTGTTTTTTATTTTGTGTTTGTAGACTCTTTCTAGTACATGAGAAATCACATTATTAAGCACAAGTAAAACCATAGGAATTTTGATCAAAAGAAACCTGACACTTTACACCTAGGAGGTTTGTTGCCTTGATTCCATAAGGGATCTGAGTGTGTTAACCAAGTTCCTGTCATGTGCTTGAAGGATACACAGTTCTTTCTGTTGCCCTTAACGAACAGTTTCAAAATTATTTCATGACATTGAAATTGTGCAAACACGGGAAATTTCACAGGCTGTGGGTCCTCACCCATGGTGCTTGCAGTTGCAAGACACAAGTCAAACAAAGGATGGAACAACAGGGTTTGCTTATAAGGGAGAAATTAAGAATGATAAAGGACAGTGTTTCCAAGGCCACCAGTGGTCACCCATCCTCCTCCAGAGAGTATCTGCAGTGATGACAGTTCAAACCAAAAGCTGCTCATGTTAGATGGCATTGTCTCTGTCAGGCGCTATCACAGACCAGACAGAGCTCATGTTGTGAAATGAGGAACACCTCATTTTACTACCTTATCTGTCCCTGGAAAACTGGAGACGGGATAGGTATGAATACCTTTGAAGAGTAACAGCATGGCCATCCCTCCAATGTTTACCTAAAGAAACATTCCTTAAAGAGATAGCAACCAATTTGTGAGTGATACCCCTGTCCCCAATTACCTCACAGAAACTGATATGTTAACCAAGTTTATTACACCCTCGCCATTTGCCTTCCTTTAAAATTCATCATGAATTGTGCTCTGTTCTTTATAAATACCCCTTTCTTTAATAAACTGTCATCTGGTATATTACTTCTAGTCAACCCTTAGCTGCCATAGCTAAGCCATCTCTCTCCTTGTCCTTTCTTGTACCCTGTGTTCTGCTCTCAACAGTCTCTCCAATGAGAACTTAGAGCCAGTAGTGCATGGACAAATGGTGGGCCAGGACCCAACTAATGGTGGCAGCTGGAGGTAATCACAAGTGGCACTGCTGAGGCAGCAACACAGCAGGCATGGGCACAGTCTGGAGGCTGGCCTGTGCTGGAGGCAACAGCAATAGGAGACATCTCTAGAGGTGGCACAGGCATAGGTGAGTGGCATAGGTGGTTCTTAGAGAGACACCAATGAAGCCCAGCAGGACCAGTCAGAAGGTGATGTCAAGGGTCAGGTAGTGCCAGGCAGCTCCTACAGGTGCCAGGCATTGGCCTGGGTCAGATAACTGCAGAGGTTCTATGCACAGACCAATGGCACCATCAGGAGGTAGTGCTGGTCTGCTGGAGGCGGTAGAGGTAGTCAAATAGTGGTGCTGAAGGGTCAGAAGAATAGGTCTTCCCAGCTGAGTATCTGAGATTTAGAGGTCAAAAGGGAGAGTCCTGGGTGAGCACGCAAGGGTGAGTCACCCTGGAGTATGTCTGGATCTGCCTGCTCACCTGCCTTTTATGACTTTCAGGAGGCAGACTTCAAATTGGATGGATGCATGTTCAAAACTGGAACATGAAACCTGGCCTGTGCCAGGGTCAGCCATCTCTGATACACCCCTGCACAAGGAGCCATGGAGCACCTCTTACAACTTCCCACTCTGAACCCTGTATGGTGGTAAAGTCAGCCGTCTGGATGCTAGGCAATGATCCCAGCATTTAGATATGAACACAGCCTGCCGCAGTGACCACACTCAGGTGGAGCACATCAGTACACCATATGTCACAGCCTTTGTTGCAGGTGACCCTCTTCCTGTAGAGGCGGCACAGGGAGTCCAGCCACAGAGAAACCCTCTCCCAGTCACTCCCTGTGCTACCTCTGGATCAGATCCGTGCCATCAAAAGGCACCAACGTGCTTTCAGAGTTCCCACTACCATCAGGTGATGCTCCACACACCTCCTGCAGCACAGAATGGAAGCCTTGCAGCGCCCACGCTCAGCACTCACAGGTGCAGCCTGTGGACAAGCCCCTCCCCCGTGTCCAGGTGGTCTGTTCTGTCCAGAATCTTGAACACCTGAACCAGTTTCCATTGTATTTCTAAGTTCATCATTTTTGTCCGAAATGTCTAAAATCAATAGCTACCAAAGGGAAAGCTTACGGTCTTGCAACTTATGCACATGTTAATTTTCAACTAAATGTTTTCCATGGAAATTTCAAATTAAAATTTCTATAATTCGGGAACATTGACAGCTGAGGTTTATAACCATCAAACTGGCATCCCACGTGCCCAGGGTTGAAGGAAAACTTTTAGTTGTGGCCTTCTCATAACTCCAGTGATCGGTACAGCTGGTATGGGGTTTTTTGTTTGCTTAATTGATTTGGGGGTAATAAGACACAGGGGAAGGATACCTCCAGGATCTGACTGGGCTGATAAACAGGAAACCTTGAGAAAAAACAATGAACAGAAAAACAAAAGTAAGTTTCAAAAGGGATTTTCTAGCTATGATTGAGACTAAGGGGTCAGCTAACCCACACCTTTCAGTCTAAGAAAGATGACATGTTATTAAGACATTAACAGACAAACAAAAGATCCTGAACAAAAAAAAAAGAAAAGATACTTTTCATCTCTGTGACTTCAGCCAAGCATAAGGACATGAACAAAGGTTTTAGAATTAAGAGGAAAAGGATATAAATTTGACCAATAGGAACTCCATTTTGGTATCTTTGCCCCTCTCTGGACCTCTTTCTGGATGTCCTACTTTTCTATCTCCTTTATTTCTGATCTGTTCCTCTAAATAAATTTGCCTCTTTCAACTCACTTGCCTGAGTCATTGAAATTCCTGCTGCAATTTTGTAAGACCACAAACCCAATAAAATTACATATTTATTTTTGTTTTGATTTTTATTTTACTAACTAGAGGTAACTCAGAATTTAAAGTGGATTGGGTCATCCCAGTGTCCACCATAAAGAGAACGCAGACCCTGACAATAAGTCTCATCCAAGCTTTGGCTATCCTGACTGCACCTCATCTATAAGACGAGACTGACAAGATAATGCACTCTTCTTTCTCTAAAATCGTAATATGAATGAATTTAGATTCTGTATCTTTCAGTGGTCAGGAAAATCCTGTATCTTGTACAATGCATTACATAAATGTTGTGCTATAAGCGACCTGGGAAACTCATAATAAAGAGAACAAACTAAAACCACAAGTCAGGGTCCACCTTAAACTAACAATAAATAAATTAAGGGAATAAAAAGTGAAAAACACCTCAGGTCCAGGCTCTGGAGGGGCTGGGCAAACCCAAAGCAGTCAAGCGCATCCTAGAGAAGCACTCAGAGTAAAAACACTGGTGAATATGACCTCCCTTTGAGGAAGACACAGATGAAATTCATCCTAGCACTGTGTTTGGGCACTCTGAAGAAGGTGGAAGGGTGAAATAAATGCCTAGGGGAACTTCCCTACTGGGTCTAAAGAGAAACAAGATTTCACAAAGTAAACCAAATGCCTCCTCTTCAAGGCTCCTACAGGCACAGCCTCCCTGAGGGAGTGGTGAGCTGAGCTCTGAAAGAGCCCCAAGACAAAAGCAGTTCACAGCAGGGCTCAGCCAGAATAGACAAGGACACACCCTTGGGGAGGTGGGGAGAAAGCCCACCTGACCTACATCAGGAATGCTAAGAACCCCTGCAGACTAAGGGTCTTGAGATGAGTGGTGCTAAATGTGAGAACTCTGGAAATCATGAGTAGGACGTTGACCCTCATGAGATGGAATAGTCTTGAAGCCATAGATGGAGTGCAAAGCATAAAATGGGAAACACTGACTGCACACACATGATTTTTTCACAAGTGCCAGGAGGCTGTGTGTTTTGCATCCACAGATAATACTTCTGTCTTAGAGAAGGGGAACTGGAGATTTAGGGAGGGAGCAGGGGGTTCCTTTGTTCTGTGTGCCTTTTTTTAACTACTTGATGTAAGGGGAAGAGAAATAGAGAAAAGTTGTGAAGGAGGAAGATATAGGAGGAGATAAGTGAGCAAATAAGTCTAAACTTAAACCAATTCAATTTCATTGGGAATGCTGAAGATTGGAGAATCAACTAGTTCTAGAATCAGAAAGCTCTAGAAGTGTACTTTAAAATGTGGTAAAATAGGTAAAAGAAAGCAAAAAATTTGGACTCAGTAGGAGGATTGAAAAGCAAATTCTATTATATTAATATAGAAGACATGTTATGTCCTTCCATTAATGGTTGCTCATAGAAACAAAACAAAAACAAAAGGTACCCCAAAAGAAGGAAATAAAGACATTCTCAAAAGAAAAAAATGTTCTTTTTCAGTTTCATAGATCACACTCTTGAGGATTTGAAAGCAGAAAAATGAAGATTTTCAAAATAATAGCTCCAAGACTAACTCTTGAAAGAAAATGTAGGCCCATACAGCCTATGCAGGATTTTAACAGCAACTGCCATGCTTACACATAATTCTCCATCCTGGTGCACCATCCTGGAAGGATTCACTTAAATAGCAAGATGTAAAAAGATTTGCCAGGTCATCAACTGCTGCTACACCCTGCATCCTAGGGCACAGCTGGGATGGCCCAGTCACTGTCCTAAGGCTGATTTGGGCCAAGTCCAGAGCACACTCTTCTCAGCAACAAGGACCCAATATATTATGTGAGTATTCAAAAAGGCAGAACCTAATTTATTTACATTACTTGGCCACTATTTTAATGATTCCAGCATCGAAATGAAACCATTGGGTACCTAATAAAATGACATGTATAAGAAGACAGCAAGTAGCTGAGGACTTCCTAAGTTGCTCCAGCATCTTACAAGAGAACCACCTACCCATGACTGAGCCCCTGGAGATCCCAATCCATGACTGAGTCTCAGCACCCCTGACTCTGAGCTAGTGTTGATCTTCAAGACCAGGGGCCAACAGAGAAGAAAAAAAAGTGGATGACTTAATTGCTAGTTGGGGATTTTTCCACTAAGCATACATTTGTAGTGCAGTTCAGAAGGGAAAATATACTATCTCTCTTACTAATATTCAGTGGGGGAAAAACCTGTATGAAGTCCACTGCCTAAAGACCCATCACAATAGACAGTCAGTAAACCACGTGAAGGGCAGCCTTCAACTCCATGCAAGAGGGTAACTTTGTTCCCTGGCCCTGAGAAGCTGCCTGCATGGGTACCTAGAGTGTATCTATAGGCTGCAGAGGCTTCTGGAGGCAACAAGAAGCCAAATGAGGTTTTGAGAGTTCTCCAGATGCCTTTATCTTCTGTACCCATTGTCTGTCTTGTCAGAAGGGTGGGCTATTGGCTGTTCTTCTGTAGAACAGATGGGGTGGTTTACAGATATAGCAGCAAATGAACCCACAGTCTGCACAGTCTCTTCTTATGAACAAAGTCTAATTGGAAACACAGACACTACTTCATTTACACCTCACCTGTGTTCATTTCATGACATCACATGCCCTGCGAAGCTTAAAACATTTCCCAGCTGGCCTTTTACAGAAGTTTGCCACCCCTGGTTTAGAGGCTGGTACCAGCACTGGCCAGTTTCTTTGTCATCAAATCTCCACCCACCTGTCACAAACCTCTACCTCAAGGACCACAGGAAGGAGGGGGAATCTACCTTGGGAATAACTGAGTGTAGGCATAGCATTTGTGGAAGAAGTTCACATCTGATCCTGTCACTCCAATGGTGGATTCTACTTTGCTGCTAGAGGCCAGCTTGATTGGCCTTGACTCAGAGTAAAATGAGAACACAGCAAAAGATCCCCTAGGTTGCTGGAGCATAGTGCAAGGGTCGCAGGTTATTCACATGATCAGCTTCCAATCAGCAGAGGTGGAAATGTTGTGGTTGCCCTTGCTATAGAGAAAGGAAAGCCCTTCTTCCTGACCCCATTAACATGGCAGGTCAGACTCATCCAGGAGCACTAGCAGCTGCACTCTGGGTAGCAGTCTGGGTGACATCAGTGATGTAGGCAAGGGGTTTGGAGGAGGGCTACTGTTCTGGCTTTCCCTCAGCAGGCAGGAGGAAGAAACTTTAAGGCTATGAGCTGACTGTTGGTCTTGGCTTGGCTCAGCCTGGAACACTGACTTTGTCTAACCTGTGGAAGAATTTCTCCTCATAAGAAGAGGACACAGAGACCAGAGAGAGGCTCTTCTGCAGGCTGTTTAACTCTCTGCCTGTCACTGACATTCTTTCCCACAACTTTTCAATATGAAAAAGGAGCACCTGTGTCTAGTCTAACTTTGGGCACACTGAAATTTGGTGACTTAAGGTTTTCTTTCTGGAGAAAGGCATAAGTCCCTTGGTTGATCATCAGTCAAGCCATCAAAGCCCTGAAGAGAGGTGGAGAAAACTCATACTCTCACACAAGGAGTTTGGGTGCTCAGTAATCTTTCAGACCAGTACCCCATAGCATAGTTCCACTGTGCCTGGAGACCAATGCCCTGCCAAAGTCAAAACTTCCACTGAAACAAAGAATAACAAAAGATTTACAAAACTTTTGTGTTCTTATTAATAAAGGAGCGTGTTTATGATTTAAAATGATCACAATTAAAACAATGTTTTCCTTGACAGATAAAACCAATCCTAAACTATTTCACTGCAAAGGAATACTTAGCTTATACTGCTAGATGTTTGAAATTTTATTCAGTCAATTACTGGCCTTAAATCAAAGTTACACACACAGTACAGTAGAAAATAAATTCTGCTTCTTGCCTTACATTTAATTTCATTGGAAATAGAATGCTGGATAAGAACTTGCTTATTGATGAGTAAAAAAAATCATAAAACTTTTTAGGAAAAGAAATCAATCATCTTCCTCATGGATCACTGCACTCATATTCAGAATGCAACCATTCACTCAGCAGATAGATAGAAGACCATCTATGTATTCTGTGCACCACAAGACTTTTGGAATTTAAGCTGAAGAAGTTTGACTCTGCTTCCTGAACACTTGCTCCATTGAGGAGAAAGTCATGACGTCCCTTCAGATAACCTGTTGTGACCAGGACTGTGACCTGGAGCCTGGACCAGAGGACAAAATTCCTGATAATCTAGTGACCCTAGGCAAGGAACTTCTCCTCAGTATTGGTTTGGTAAGATAGGTTTCTTAAATAGAAAGAGACTGGAAGGGCATTCTAGAGCAAAGGGACAGCTAATGCCAATGGTAGTGCAAAGGGCAGTATAACTGTTCTAGAGAAGAAAGAACCTGGATTTGCAAGAAATGGCATTTTCCTCTGTAGACAATGAGGAGCTCTGTAACAATCAGAACAGTGATCTTAAAATATTGGTGTTTTAAGCAAATAACTCTGATGACAGGGTGGAGAATTGCTCAACAGAAAGATCTCCATCTTATGCAGGAAAACAACCTTGGAAAAATGAAATATTTTGAGAACTTAGATGAAGATATGACAATAGAAATGGGGAGGAGGAAATAAACCCAAAGAGATAGATAGGAAATCAAGTCAATAAGACCACCTTAATCCAGGACAGTATTTTTTATTAAGCAAAAAAATAAAATAGGTAAATTATTTCATAGCACATCAATTAAAATCTTATTTTAAAAGACTATCATCAAGTGTACACTAATGATATTTTATTAAAGTCATTAATGCAGTTAGCAAAATGCAGCCAAACTGTGATCACATTTTTATAAAAAGAAAGTTGTATACCTAATCAAAATTCAAAGAGACTGAAAAAATAAAATCTTGTAAATTGCTATACTCGATAATGAAATTGTAATTTTTATTTTCACCTTCAGAATATTCTCACTTTTATAGTAATCTAGTACTATTTTCATAATAAAATATTTTATGATATTTTAAAAGACCAGAATCCTGGTTTTATTTTTGTAAAAGTGATTTAATCAAGTCATCTAATCTATAAAATAACTAAAGATGAAGGGAAGTTTTAAAAACTGTGTTTAATTCTGATTTAATACATTTTTCAGCAATTCTTGTGCTGCAGGTCCTTCACAAGGCCTCCTCTATCATCACAGAACCCATACCACTGTCAGCCCATTTTACAGATGAGTAAACAATCTCATTAAAATTGCCCAAGATCATACATTACTAAGTTGTCCTCCTATAAGCCACACTGATTTTAAAAAAAAAGTTTATAAAATCCTGTCACGAAGAAAACCCAGAAATTCAAGTCCAAAGTCAATTAAATTTTTATATGTAATACGTTCTTCTCTGTTAGTATTTTCCGAGCCCTAATTGTAAAGATTGCAAACATCAGGGTAAAATATCAAGTAAAAACGAACTTCTGCCACTGTCACAAGTTAACTCGTAATACCTGAAAGCACACTATGTGAAAAGATATCCAAAGAATATAATTTTTCAATTGTTTAACCTATTTCAAGGTTCTGAGGGCCTCCTCTCTGGGGAGCACAGACTGTGCTGCAGACCTGAGAAACTTCACTTGCCCTGGTTGTTGGATGATGATGCCCTCTAGTGGCGTTTTATGAAAGCCAAGTTAGTCCTTAACGTTTGGTGATTATTAAGCATGTGAAAACTATGGATCTCTCCCAAAAACTACACTAGTGAAAAATATCCACACAACTTTACTGAAATTTTATAAATTAATATGTCAATAAAGGAGGGAATCCATAAACAAATCCTTGAAGAAAGCACCCTATTCCCCATGAGATCGGGGAACTAACCAAGTATGGCAGCAGCCAACAGAATAGTTTAAACACTGATTTGAAAATGCTTGGCAGTGTCACTACTACAGACATAAAAAAAAAGTTCAAGTGCTCTTAGGTCTCCTAATATCTCAGCAGCAACTGCATGTTTTCAGGGACAGCAACAATAACAACAACAAAACTTTCGTTTTAGTGAATACCTTATTTCCCTCTGACTAGTTTTGAAACTGCTTTACTGTAGTCAAAAAAATGCTTTTTATACAAGCAAATATCATTTTCAACACAAAATTCTCTTTAAATCTCTGACTCAAACTCCTTCATTCAGCTTGTTGTAATTTATTTAAAGTTCAAATATAATTTTCCAGCCCTCAACATTTGAATGAAGAGGCTAAAATCACTCTCTTCCTTGAAAAACTAGAAAAAAACCACAAATATGTACTTCTAAAGCAATCACAAGCTTAGAACCAACTTCAGGATATCCCCAGGGAGTTCAAGAAAGTTTGGTGGCCCCAAGGGGGAAAAATAGAAATTTAGGGAAAACATGTCAGAGCTGGGAGTTGACTTCCAGAGCCAGGACAAGGGAAACTCAGGACATCGAGAAATATCTCCTAATAAGTAGAGTTGGCCTGGGCCCAGGCAGGGGCAGCCGAAGCTCAGTAGCAGACTCTGACCTGGGAGATTGGTGAGCTGCTGTTGGGGTATTTGTCCACTGAAAACTCCAGCCTAGAAGAGATCAGAAAAGTCAGGTGGAGCCAGGATCATTTAAAACAAAGATAAACTAAAAATAACAGACTGCATAAGGTCATACATGCTAATAACTCGGAGTAAATCAGGGTATGTCATTCTATATTCAACTATATTCAACTAAAAAGGTAATCAAGGACAAAGATAAATGATCAGTGAACAACTACCAAGAAGATATAACTCATCACTATTTATACTCCAAATATTGTAGTACCTAGTTATTATAAAATAACTATAGTAAAACAATATATCAGCAAAAATTCAACTCAGAGATTTTAGCATACCACTGACACAAAGGGGTCAATCATCCAGACAGGAAATTAACAAAGACATAAAGAATGTAAAGGAAGTATTAGATCAGGTAGATTTACTGAACATTTACAGTTTTCCATCCTAAAAACAAGGAATACATTTTCTTCTCCAGTGCACATGAAATGTTTTCAAGATTACATACATAAATATATATATACATATATATGTGCATATATAATGCATGTATGCATGCATACATACATACATACATGTATATATAATATGCTAGGATATAAAGGAAGTCTCTGAAAAGTAGACACTATGCCAAGCATTTTCATAGTACACAATTCTATAAAGCTAGAAATGTATCATAAAAAGAAGTAAAGAAAAAGAAAGTAAGTGAAGACTAAACAATGCTTTTGAACAACCTTTGAATCAACAAAGAAGCCATAGAGATTAAAAAATATCTAGACTAAAGAAAATGGAGAGATAAACTACCAAATCATATGAAATACTGTAAAAGCAGTAGTACAAAGGATATTCATAACAATAATACAATTGAAAAAGAGAGACCCCATTCAACAATCTAATTCTGCAGTTGAAGAAATGAGAAAAAGAATAATCAATGCACCCAAAACCTATAGAAAAGATAATAAAAATTAGAGCAAACATTAATGAAATAGAAAGCAAAAGAAAAAGAAGGCAGTCTAAAATGAAAACTAGAGTTGGTTCTTTGCAAAAAAATTGACAATTCATTAGCAATGCTACAATTAAAAAAGAAAACAGAAACCCAAATTAATAAAATCAGAAATGAAGGATCTAAAATTACAAATGATATTGCAGGAGTCCACCAGATCATAAGAACCTATCATAAAAGTCTCTTTGCAAGTAAATTGGACAAGCTAGAAAAAATGGACAAATTCTTAGACTTATATATAAAACCATCCAATACTGAACCAGGATGGAATAGCTTAAACAGTTCAATCATAAATACTGAAATTGGAACATTACAGAAAGACTCCCTAATAATAAAGTCCTGGATCAAATGGCTTCACTGTGAGTTCAAGTAAACCTATAAAGAATATCTAATACCTATTTAACATGTATTCATCAAATACTGAAGAGGGAGGAAATCTATTCAATATATTCTAAGAGATCAACATTATCCTTCCTTATCCAAGATCAAATGAAGACAGTACAAAAAGAAAATCATAGTGCAATATCTTTGATGAATGTAGATGCAAAAATCCTCAACAAAATCCTAACAAACTGAATATACCAAACACAAACAGAGTCATCCATCACCATCAAGTTGGCTTCATTCCAGGCATGCAAGTCTGGTTCAACATATGTAAATCAATCAGTGTCATTCTTCAGATGAATAGAAAGTAAGAACCCTGTGAGAATGGCCCTTATTAAAAAAAAAAAAAAAAGACTTAACAAATGTTGATGAGGTTGCAATGGAAAATGAACTCACCCACTGTTCAGAGTAGAAGGTGGCACAGCCCCTGTAGAAAATGGTATGGAGATGTTTCAAGAAAAAGAAAAAATGGAAACCCCAGTTGACCTAGCAATACCACTATCAGGTATCTATACAAACAACATGAAAACTTTAACACAAACAGATCTAACTACATCTATGTAAATAGCAGCACTGCTTCAACTACAGAAATAAACCCAAGAGCTCTTCAACAGATAAATGGATAGAGGAACTGTGGAGTGGCTATTAAGTGGAATATTACACAGCTGTGAAGAAAGATGAAGCAATGGCATTTGGCACAAAATGGGTAATCCTTGAGGTGATTATACTGACTAAAGCCAGAAACGCAGATCTCAGATGGTTTTAATCACCTGTGGACCATGAATACCTAATAATAATAATACATCCAAACAATAGAAAAACATTAAAATTTGGCAAAAACAAAGATAATAGTTACATGAGGGAACAATGTGAAGCGGTGGAGGGAATGGGGCATAGAGACAAATGGGGTATAGACACAACTGATTTGGAGGAAGCAACAACAAAAAAATTTAAGTTATGTCTCAAATTCCAGAAGCTGGCTATTGAACTCCCAAAAAATAAATATAATAATAAATTAATAAATATACACTTGAATTACCAAGTATGTTTTTATTTAGAAATGAAACTTTTAAAAATACATTTATTTTCTCTTTAAAACAGATGATTGTTTTAACCACTCTAAGATTCTAAAATGACCATGTAAAACTATAAGCAATGTGCACCCTAAAATTCTACAGGATAAAAGAGAAAAGGGAGATAAAGTAGGAAAAGGAATTTTAAACTATACAAGTTCTAGGAACTAAGAAACATCATATATTAGGTAAAAGAAAAGGTGTATTCCTATCTTTACATATATTTCCCATAATAACTTGAGGTTAGGCTCCTGTCCTTCTTATCTGTTGCTTCTAAAGGGATTAACCACATGATGCTGTTGAACTCCTGAACAAAATATATATGTAATATAATTGCAAAAATCTTAATTTTTATAGTTTTCTATTGCTCCTTAACTGCTGTAAACAATCCTTTCCTTTTTCTGTCATCTGAATACCACAAATGATTCTCCACTTCTCCTTTACTATTTAACATTAGTTCTTATACAATCCTTTTTTAGTTACAAATACTACAACGCATTTATATATGTATATTTCAAAAAGCATTTCTATAATATCTATTGATTATCATAAATTATTTTTTATGTTAATAGGAGAGTATGGATCTCTTTAAGTGGTTTTCTTTAAAAAAGTAATTCAAAACACATCCCTTGAGGTGAAAGTCAGGAGGTACTCATCTGAGTGACTATTTTAAATGGCACTTTACAATCAGAGCACTTTACCCCCTATTTTGTGAACATTTTCAGACCACTCACATTTCTAGCCGTCATTAAGCACATGACTCAACAATTCCTGACTGAGAAAGTTCTCTGTCTCAAGTATATGAGGAGACTCTAAAGCAAATAGCTGGACATCTATTTTGTCCCTTAGCAATATAATTGAGTCCATTTTCCCAAGTTTTTCACATATATAAACTAACAGGGGTATCCTAGCTTTATATATGTGCATGTGTGGGTAATAGTATGTGTGTATTTGCAGTTATAATCAAGACACATTCTGAAAAGACACTAATGACACCCTTAAATTGATGCAGTTAGTGGCTTTCTTTCTTTCCATAGGCCACAAAGTCTGTATATGAAAATTTTGCCTGTGCCCTGAACTTCAATACCAGGAATGAAGGCAAAGAACATCAGAAATGTACTTACATTTGTATTTTATTCTGATTCTCACCTTCTGTACATATCCACACGACACCCCCAAGAAACACAAGGGAATAAATTCTAACCTCTAGTCCCTTCTTTACTCTAGACCAGCAGAAATTTGTCGCTAAATGGTATACTGTTATTCAGTCATCTCATATCCCAAGCAACTCAGCAGATTGGTTGACCAGTGCTATGTTCCCAGGACTTCTGGCAGAGCAGACCCCCAGCCCTGGAGTTCCTCCAAGTCCTACCCTCAGCATCTTTGCTCCTCACATGTTAGGCATATACATATGGAACCTCAACTCCCAAATCCCCATCATTAGGTTAAAATTCTGGGGCTTATTGTCTCAAAAGCACCTCCAATACTGTCTGTCAAACAGGAACCCATGTGACACAGCCAATGCACTACCAGATCCCATAAATCCAAATTCCAAAACACTCATGGAACCTCTTCATTTACTCCTCCACTCCCACCTTTCCAGCGCAAGCTTCCATTGCCAAACACTTGGACATGTTGAAGTAACCCCTCAGTCTGCCACCTCAGCATTTACAACACCTGGTAAGGAGTTTGTCATGGCACTTGTCATCACTGGTAAATTGAAACCAAGAAACCGATTTACTTGATTGGTTGCTAACTTTCCCTGCAATCAATTGTAGGTCCTAGTGTTAGTGGGTGGCTCAGCTGGCTGGGCAGCCTGGGCCCCCTAGTAGTGACATAGTTAAAAATTGGAGCACCAGAGACTGCCCTGGTGGGCAGGGTCTGACAGAAAAACCACGTGAGAAAGACCAGAAAGCAAGTAAAGAAGGCGCAAAAAAAAAAAAATGGCAAGAGCAAAGAAGAAGGTGGTAGAATGGCCGGAGAGGGGCCAGCATGGAGGGCCACTGGGGAACAATAAGCCAGGAGAACCCTGAACCACTTAAGGTGGGCCCCATAGGAATATGGTCTGACACCAGAGAATGATGGAGAATGGTGTGCCAGCAATGGCCAGGAGTGATGGTGTGACCATCACTGGTGTGTAGAGGACTGACTGAAGAAGTCTGAAAGGTGCCTGATTCCAAAGAAAGAGACTGTCCCGAAAAGAATAAAAAAGTTTGACTGTTGGAAAGCTCAAAAGCTGGTACCTGGAGAAAACCAGAGATTTGGAAAGCTGATTTTGCATCAGTACTTGTTGGAAAAGTTTGAAGAAACTTGGAGAAGCTGAACAGTTTGAAACACTGGAGAGAGAAGCAAAAAAGAAAATGGAAAATAAAAACTGGACTTTACAGTGCTTGTCTCAGGTTTGTTGGGGCAAAAGGACATCATCTTGTACATGTGTTTTTGGGATTTGGGGGGACTAAGACAGTGAATGGGATAAGATAACTGGCCACTTATGGCATTAAGGACTTTTTGTTTCACTTTTTATTTCCCTTGTTGATTCCCTTGTTAATAAAACCCTGTTGCTTAAATAGCATAATGATTAGCAACTGCTGTGCATGGGTTGGAAGAACTTGGGTTTTAAAAGTGCCACTTTTTTCCTTTGGCTTGTTAGATGAAGGTTTTTGCCCTATTTTCACCTGATATTGCTAGGAGAGGTACTAGGTCTACTTGCTTACCACTGGTATTGCTCATGTACAGAGTCTGGAACATACCATCACATGATTAATATTTGTATTAATATTATTGGAAATTGTGCATGAGTAAAGTGTAGGGAGCTCATCAAAGAGATTGCTTTGCTGATGGAAACAAAATAAGGAGATGGTATCATTAACTTCTTTTATAAATACACAATACCAAAGAGAAACATTCTTTTGGGAATTTTCAGGAAAAGGTATTTTTCTTACAGAATGCCAACCTTTATATGTGTTATGCCAAGTATTAAATGCACACAATCACACTGAGTAAATTCAGGGTGTACTAACTTTTGGGAACTTTGATCAGTCCTCCAGGCAGAAGGTTTGTGCACTTTTTTCTGTGTCATCACAGCTGACACAGTCACCCCAGGGCGTGAATTCTCTGAGAAGTGAAGGGAAGGATATGGACCACTTTTAAGTGTGTGTGCTGCAGAAGCCCACTCACCAGTTAAATGGCAAAGCACAAATGACCCTTCACTGGACCACCAGCTGGACTTCAGCACACCTACTAATGCCACAGTTGACCCAAACTGTGGCAAATTGTGTAGAAATGTGTATCTCCTACTGTAAGAGGGTGTGATACATCTGAATTGGGTTGGTTGTGGGCCCATCTCTATAATACGATGCAGCTGAGTAGGAAGACGCCACTGGGCAGAGATTTGGCAGAGCTTTTGGAATAAGGAGCTAAGCTTCAGGAGAAGACAGCACAGGTATGAGAAGAACACAGGATGAGAGAGCTCATAAAAGTACAGGAAGGGAGATCAACATGAACTCACACACCCAGACTGGAGTGGAGGAGGAAGGAACAGGTGCCATGTAGGTGCCCAGCCCAGGCCACGGTCAGGACGAGAATAAAAGCTGAGAGCTTTTGGAAACCTGGACTTGGTTATGAAACTGGGAACCCCTCCCCCTTGGGGGCATGGCAGCTAAAAACTCGTGGAAGTTAAAAACTGGCAGAGGAAGCAGCTGGGGGAGGATTGGCATGAGAAGCAGAACCACGTGAAGCAGAGAGCTGTGAGGTTTTGGCACCTGGAGAAGGATGCAGGAGCAGAGCCTTCCAGAGAGGAGAGAAGAGAATGGCAGGCAGGTAAAGAGTAGCCCAAGTGAACAGGCTGGGCAGAAGGCCCCTGGAAGAGTGAGCTGGTGGTGGCGAGGAATCATGATGGCCAGCAGAATTGTGGCTGGTGTGGAGAGTGTGATGCTGCAGCAAGGTGACCTGGAAAGCTGGTACCTGGCAATGGCCAGGAATTTGGAAGGCTGGTTTGTACATCAGCAGTTGTGGAAAAAGTGCGAAGCACCTTGAAGAAACAGAGCAGCTCGGGATACTGGAGAGAGAAGAAGAAAAGAGAAGATGCCAGAGGAAGACTGAACTTTGCAGAGTGCCAACCTCTGAGGTTTGGAGGGGCAAAGGGGCACCATCTTGGATGGTCTTTGGGACCTTTGGGACTGAGAATAGTGACTGGGGTAATAACTGCCACTTGTGGCTTTAAGGACTTTTCGTTTTCCCTGTTGAACTCCCTTGTTAATAAAATCCCTTGTTAAACTGCATTTTGAGTGGTAACTGCTACAGGCCAGTGATAAGGACTTGGGGCTTCTAAGTTGGAGGCTTTCCCCTCCTTTTTGACCAGATTTCAGTTACATGTGTCTCTGATTAGAGGGCAGCTCGCTGAAATGGAGTCTTGGTTATCTAGTGTCCCTGACAAGGGGGGGAGTTATTGGGAACCTGGACTTGGTGTTGACTGGATGGGGTGAGGTGTCCAGGGGTTCTGGGCAGCCCTGCGAACTCTTGGATCCTTACCCTTTCGTAATAAATCCTGATTGTGTTAATCTGGTCTTGCACTGCTGTTATGCATGGGTGGACAGATCTGGTAGTGGCAGGTTTAAAGACCGGCTTTTCCCTTCTGAGGCAGTCTGAGGTAATTTGCCTGCTTCTCACCTACTAACACTACTATTAGAAGTGGAGTCGATCCTCCAAAGAGTGACTTAAATAGTCTGGCATCTCTTTAATAGTCTGGCATTAAAGTGTGGCATCTCGTAATGTGTGTTTTCAATGAAAATTTACCATAAGAGAACAAGAGACCCTCAGGATCCCCAGAAAATGACTTAAGCAGACTATTTACCTCCTAGAAAATCCTGGTTAGTTTCTCTCTGGGTGGGGAAACTGGCTCCCCCAGCCTCTGTGAACCTCTGCACTTAACTCACTGGATACAAATGTTTAAAACTCTTTCACCTAATCCAAAATCCTACACAAAAGTTTTATTTTTCTACTTTCTAGATTGCTCCCTTGATGATTTGCTCTCAGTGTGAAACCAAGCACAGAAACCAATTTCAGAGCACATGTTTATTCAAGTCTGAAGTTGAAACATCTTTAGAATGGTCCTTTTGGGGCATATTGAGTAAAGGTACATTTTTATATATATTTAAATACATATAAATTTTTGAATTTGAATTTTCTGACTTTTTTTAACCAATGTTTAAATAAGTGAAAATAGATGAGAGAAATCAAGAAAAAAATAGCATTTTCCATAGGCTTCTTGCAAAGACTAAATTTGTCTTATTAAAGACCTTAGGAGATGCCAAGGTTCCTGTGAAAGATATGGGGCTGGACAGGGGCCTTGTCATGCTCCCTCTGCATCCCAACTTAGACAGGCATCACTTTCCACAGCCAAGTTCAAAGGCCCATCACCAAATTGCAGTTGTCATCCTATCAGTACCCCTCTAAGTACAGTTGTTCTAACTATTGTGACTTGGGATGTGTGCCTAAATCTCTGTCCTTAACTTTTTTTCTCACTAAGTTGTCAGTTATTTGCATCTTCCTATTATTTAATGGGACATTTTCACACCACCATAGGTGTATGCTTTATTCACCCTCCACCAAACCTATGCAAGTGTTCCTGGTCCCTTCCTATAAGACCTCTCCTCCTGCCTATTCTCCCTGGTAACCAGTATCTTTTTCCCAGAATCTAAGAATTATTATAGCTGTGCTTTACCACCAGTACATACTTTTGGGTTATTTACATTCCACAGGTAAATGAAACCATCCTGTCTTTCATTTCTGACTTATTTCACTTTCCAAAATCTGTTCAAGGTCCATTCATTTTTGTCCCAAAAGGCATTATTTCCACCTTTTATAGCTGAGTAGTATTACATTAAGTATATATTCCACAGTTTCTTTATCCAATCACCCATTGTTGGGCACTTAGTTTGGTCCTATCACTTGGCTTTGGTGAATAATGCTGCTATGAACAAGAAGTGCATATATCTTTTCATATGAGTTTTTTTTCTTAATCGTTGGGTATATATTAAGCAATAGTATTGCTGGGTCATGTGGAACTTCCATTTTTATTTCTTCATGGTATTTTCATACAATTTTCCAAGGAGCCTGAACCAAATTGCATTCCCACCAACAGTGTGTGAGTATTCCCTGTTCTCCTCATCCTCACCAATATTTGTTGTGTCCATTCTTCCTTTCTAGACTCTTCTCACACTTTAATATGAAAAAGTATTAAGAGACTTTCTCTAAATATAGTCTCTGACAGGGCAAATGAACATATTTTCCAACATATAAAATTTAATTTGCATCACAATTCCTCTTTGCTATGATTATTTGGCTCAGTCATCTCATTGACCAGAATGTCCTTCATGATTCACTCTGTGCTACTGGAAATATTTCTAGAATCCCTTCTCTTCCCTACCTCAAGAAGTAGAGAACAAACAGTTTCTAAATTAATATAGGTAAGCTTACTCCAAAATATATATATATATATATCTTTATGAATTATTTAGAGCTCAATTGTATTATCCCATAGGAATAGAGAAGTTGTTGCTTGTCATGCTAACCTATAAATGATCAGTAAGTCACAGCATGCTGAAGTAAGTGTAGTAACAGGGAACCTTCCCTTCCCACCTCTTTGATATGGAAAGGACCTGCTGTAACTCTTACCCTACACTTAACTGAGAGACTCCCAGAAGAAAACCCCAGTTCGGACATGAAAAAGGAGTTGCACCACAGCCAACCAAGTCAGTCTGCTATTTGAGTCCTGATTTTCCATTATTCTGACTTTAGAGTCATTCAGATATTTCATTCAGTAAATTCTTAGCACAGAGAAGGAGGTCATGGTGTCTGATTGTCCCTCCTAGTGATAATACACCTTCAAGCTATAATCTCTAGCTTCCCAGTTCCTTACCTGTGCACTCACTTTTGTCACCAAAGTGACTGCACTAACCCAATAGTAAGATGAGTAGTAAATCCTACTGGGCACAACCAGATTTCCCTTGGAACTGAAGATTCTTTCTTTTGCTGCCAGGATGTAGGCTATTGATGAATCACAGCAAACTTACTTGAGTAATTACACTTGTCTAAGGCCAACCTCATTGCTGGGAATTGGTCAACAACAGAGCATACAGGCCTGGGGCCTATCATTCACTCTGGAATAGAGCAACTCCAGAGCTCCCTGAGGGGTTGAATGAGGACAATTCAACTTCTCCTGACCTCATCCCTCACGATGTTATCATGGAGAACATACCTGCATGCAAATATCTGCCTCAGGGTCATTTCTCAGGAGAACTCAAACCAAGGATTTGGATCTGTGTAGTTCTCCAAAAGGTGTCTGAAGTTTGCTTATTATGGTCTCATAGGTTCTGAGGTGCCACCTGGTGGCAGTGAAGCACTGGCAGGTTGTGGTAGGCAACTCAGGAAGGTTTGCTTGAAGGGAAACTAGATCAGGTCACCACAAAAGGATGATGGGGACTGATTCACAGACATTGGAGAGGGGCTGATGAAATAGAAGCTCTGAGGGACACAATGAAAAGGCTCTTCTGGAAGCTGTCCATCATTACAGGACAATAAGGTTGCAGGAATTTAACCTTTTATTTTAAGTGAAATGTGAAAGCCAATCAACCATCATAGCAACATAGAGAGAGTTGTTTATCTCCTCCAGAGGACAAGAAGACAGGAGATCAGGGTCAGGACTTCACTGTAAAGTATGCAAACCTGCTGAAATTGCTGAATGCTCAACACTTGGTGTGTATGATATTAAATTAAAGGCATTAGTGAGAAGAAAAGAGATCCTGAGATTGGGACAGACTAGTCTGGGAAGATTTTGAATGCTTGTATGTGTCTGAGCCCACAGGTCCTTCAGAAGTGGTCACTTTTCCCTGTCAATGAAATACAAGTGTGCTCCCAGTTGCTTAAAGTTGACATGAAGGTTATTACCTTGCAAGATAATATTTACCTCCCATAAAATTGAGCTATTATTGTCCCAGCCATCAGATCAGTTACATGATTCAAGTCAAAACAAAACTTGATCAAGTAAGTGTTATTTGGCTTTGCTGAGAAACTATGGTTGATTAAAGATGGCAATAGCAACTCTCCCCATCAAGAGTTGACATCAGATTGAGAAGAACTTGAATCTGTGCTGGTCTCAGTGGTCTTATAAATCAATAGAGTGCAGAGGAACAGAAATTATGTGACACACAAAACCTTGCAGCTTCCTCCCAGGTTTCCTGAAACATTCTGGGAGCCCAAGCTGCCGGAAAGATTTTTGACTACACTGACTCTGAAATGCCAGAGAGACCATGCACAGGCCCTGTGAACACTACTGTTTATTGTTTACTGTTTGCTGTTTATGAGCAAAGCTGTCTCAGAACCTCAGCTCAACCTGTGCTGCAGTTGAACACCATCAAATGACTTCCATTGGTACCCGTAGAATGAGAATATCCTTGAGTCCTGTCTGTATTTCTCACCCAGAAACTTGTGATATAATAAAATAGTTATTTTAAAATACTATAATTATTATTATATAAACTACTAAATTTGAAGACAATATGTTGACATTGTTGCAAGACTGTACTGTACCAATAAGAACCAGGAATATATCTAGGAGGGAACACTGAGGAGACTGAATCTAAAGGGGTAGAAGTCTGAACATGAAGTTGGAAATGGGAGAGTTCAATGAAATGAGAAAAATTTCCTCTAATACATAAATAAGCATCTGGCGAGGGATTTGGTAGGAGAACACTTAGAAGTTTTGATAACAGTGGCACATTAAATGAAGTAGAATTATAAAAACTGCTATAGCAGAAACTAGAAAAATTCATCATAAGGTCTATTCTTGATGGGTCCACTATGATGGCTGTTCTAGAGAAAAGCACAAACCACCATCACTGCTCCTTATTCCAAAAGAGGTCCCAGAAAACAGTCTGTCTTCCAGTGATAAGGAATGGGCTGGTAAGATGAACTCCAGATGACTGAAAGCTCAGAGCTGGTTTGTAGTCCAACCTGATGGCAAGAGATGCTGTTACAGAGCTGATAGTACTGGGGATGACAGGAACCAGATGCAATCCATATCAAGTTTCAGATACCAGAAGCAAGGTAATACCATAATGAGAAGCAAAACTGGAATGGCAGCTGTTGGAACAACGGCGATGATTGACATAACACAGAAATATCAGAGCAAGATGGATGCCATCCTAAATGAGTATCATTTAAAACATGCAAAAACTTAAATATCAAAAGTATCTGTCCAAATAAAGTCACAATTCTTAGTCCAACTTCCACATTTGAGCCAGTTTTCCTATCAGGAGCTGGTTAAAGAAAAGGTTATATCCCCAAATGAAGAATAACAAAGTATGTTTGCACCAGGTAATGATCTAGTAAATCATTTCTTTTCATCAAAGATGCCTCTGGCTATTTTCTTAGATAATTGTTCACTGGGGAAAAGAGGATGCTTAAACACTTCCAGGATCACTAGACAAAATCTCTGAGTTAGCTTTGAAATGTAGGAGCCCAAAATGTCATCATAGCACCCCTATTAGAATGGGGTATCTGAGTGTGGGAATAGAATCCAGGCCCAAAGTGAACTCAAAACAGATCCACTGTGTCCTTGATCACTTCAATGGGCCACAAATTTATAATTAGAATAAATATACTTGGTAATAAACATATCACCTATATTAGATTTTTGGCCTATAGCAAGTGAAAAGGGCAAAGTGGAAGCCTCTAAAACACACACACACACACACACACACACACACACATACAGCCACATAGTGAATCAAAGGGGATGACAGTAATCATGAACACCTTAAAATGTCAGAGCTGGTGGCCTGATCATGACACAACTTACTTCACTACGGGCACCACAAAACCCAGAAGAGACTAACAGATAATAGTGAACTATGGTAGCTCAAGCAAACATATCCCCATCACAGAAGCATCTATGAAATTGTGTTCTCTTTCCTAGAACAAATTAACATGGTATCAGGTACATGACTTACAGTCATTCCTAGGGCCAGTGCCTTTCTTTCCATCATAAATGAGTACCAGAAGCAACTTATCTTCAGTAGATATGGTGTGTATGGACACTCTGGCTCATTACTTCACAACTGCCAACGCATATAAGTACTATTATCTGACAAAGGCAAGAAGTCAAACTTGATCACGAATGGTTGAGCTCAGCATATAGCAAAGCCAAAACTGAATAGTTGTCACATGGCAGGTCATTGGTGAGGCGACACTTGGTAGTCTCTGATGTAGGGTATTCTTCAGTTCTTGGAAAACTTTGCTCAGGTTCAAGACTGAGGGATAAAGGCAATGATTGATTGCCATTGATTCCAACAGTTAGAAGGGAAATTCTGCCAATTGGATAGTGAGCTTTGTCATTCACTTGGTACAGAAAAAAAGCAAAGCAGATCAGACTATACAGACTCATGACTAATGGCAAATACCCTGTCTGGTTGGTCAGAAACCTACTGGAAACAAGATTGAACTCTCTGGGAAAAGGTGTTCTGGTGAAGAGTCATATGCATGTTTATAGGGGTTCAGAGTGAAGCTCCTTGTATAGCTTGAGAACTCTACAGACACCAGAGAATACACACCATGGTAGAAGCACTAAAGAACAAGTAGAATGTGAAAGATACCAGTCAACTTCTAACAAAGGACACCCCATGGTGGTAGAGTGGACTAATGAGCCAAGTCATCATGGATGCAGAGATGAAGAGGATGCCTGGTTCCTGCACCAGGGGCACCCATACTCCAATGTTGTACTGCCTACTTCCACTGCTAGATGTCCAACCTGCCATCAGAGATGAACCCCAATTCAGGCCCCCAATATGGAGGCCAACCAGTCACTTGGTAGACAGACATTTATATAGAGCCTTTGTCATGGGAATGACAGCAATTCACACTGACTGAAATGATTATATTTTTAAGTACAGTGTTGCCTTTCTCCCATCCACAGGGCCTCACACAAAACAATATCTCATGAATCATGAAGGGCTTGATCCTTCATCAAACCCAATTCACATCAAAGGAGGTAGCAGATAAGATCACGGTATCCACTGGCCCTGTCATGTATCTCACCAATCAGCAGCTGCTGCCCTGTGACCATAGTTTTTCAGAACTGTAAATGAGACACCAACTTGGAAAAGATACTTCTTTATTGATCTTCTTAAGCTGTTGAATTATGATATCCAGATTACCTCTAAGTTTCCTCCATAAAGTATTGCTTTAACACAAAATTCTCCTTCAATCCACTTATTTTAAATGTGTGTGAAGTTTTCTTTACCCAATTTCCTTGACTTCAGTGAGATGGGTTGGTTACTG
Source organism: Uropsilus gracilis (assembly GCA_004024945.1). Lineage (NCBI taxonomy): Eukaryota > Metazoa > Chordata > Mammalia > Eulipotyphla > Talpidae > Uropsilus > Uropsilus gracilis. The sequence continues at coordinate 35,061 of PVHY01000184.1, forward strand.
AGCTGGGATGTTTTAGGTCAACTACAACTCTATACTGATATTCTGTGTCTAAATGGGTAACTTTCAGTAATTGTGTAAGGAAATGCCTGTCATGTTTTAGCTTAGAAAGCTTAAGTTTCCACTTGTGAACACACTGCTTTATTCAAATCTTGAACCTGGAGCAAAAATTTCTGGGAAATAAATATACATCTATTTCTCTATCTGCCTATTATCTGTCTATTACTCACACCAACATGGACACACAAATGCAAGATAAGCAAATATTAATTTTCCTTATTAAATTCTTCACATTTAAAACAATGTCTGGTACAAAGCAGGCCATCGATATCTTTTGAATGAGTGAATGAGTGAGTGAGAAAATGAATAAAGATGAAAAAGAAAGAGCAAGAGTTAAGAACAAAGCATTGAAAAGTGTCTGTAAAGCAAAGACAGAGTTGGAGAAAATACAACTGACTCTTCAATGCTAAAAGGTAGGTTTTGCTGAAACATAAATTTCCACTGCCTGTGAATACTTTCCAGGATTGCATTAACAGCCACCCTTCCATTTCTCTTTCCAGTCAGGTCCAGCCATTTACTTGCTGTCACTCATTCAGTCTTTCAACAAACATTTGTTAACTACTCACTCATCATGAATGAGTTGATACCATTTAGTAGCTGTGTGTCATTGGTAGTTACCAAACCTCTCTGAGCCTTGGTTTCTTCATTTCTAAGTCATGAAATAGATTGTATACATAAAGCACTCAACCTGTGTTTGACCCACACAAGTATTTAATAAGTGCTTAGCTCTGGGACAAACAGAGCTATAACCTGCTTCTTAGGAACTCACTTTCTGAGGGGAGAGAAAGTCAAACCTGACAATGCAATGCAACCAAAGAGATGGAAGAGATTTCTGCAACATTCTATGTAGTGGAGAAGAGTGTCCTTTAAGGAGACAAGTTCCAGGGTGCTTGCAAAAAAAAAAAAATGCACATGATTTTTGCAGGCAGATGAGTCAGAAAAAACCACTTGTGGAGAAATGAACCTGGAGGCAACCTGGAGTTGCTGACAAGCAGTAGGAGGAGGGACCATCTTGGAAGCTTTCTCAGGTTACCTGCTCATGCTGTAGCCTTGGGATGCCCATTTGCTGTGCAAGCAGGGTCTTATTTCAGACATCTTTTTGGACACACTCTCTGGAATAGTGTCTTGAACATGGAAGATGCCCAGTGATACCTGTAGCTTGGTGGAACTTGTTTTCTGATATAAGACCATGTGGAAAATATCAGCTTAAGACAAGGTTTATTAGTGATGCCTTCACAGTTTGACTATCATCTCTCATCTTTCTTTCTAAGCTGGGGAAAGTCAGCATTGTTTGAGTCCCTCTATCATTTCTGTATTGGGCCTTAAATTACCGCTTTATTCTGGAGTTCTCATGTGTACTTCAGTGCTTCCTCTGTGCCAGCCTTGTGCCTTTGGCCTCTAGGGTAGCCAGGTTCTGGGCCCTCAGCTGAAAGTTGAACTGTCTCTGACTAACTGGTAGCTTGTGAGATCAAAGACCCTAGAACTGACTGGCAAACAATTTTGTTGTAAAACTGTTTTCCTATTATTCTCTTTATTGTGTATTTGGGGAATGCATAACTCCAAGTTATTGCAGATTCAGGTAACTAGTGAATTTTCTTAACTAAGAAGACTTTGGGAGAGTAGGATTAATTAGTCCTTGACCTTGGGGTCTGCCAGGCCTAAGTACCTGTCCTTGTAATTCCTATAAGATTTTAAACAAATTCTATAAGTCTGTTTCATTTATAAAAATAAAGTTTAATACTTGAAGGGTTAGATAATAATTAAATAGGGTAATGACTGTACCTAATTCAAACAGTTTTATACACAATCTTTCTCTAGTTTAATACATCATAAAACTACAAATAAAAAAGACACAGGCAAAATAACTAGAGTTATAAATCAATTAAGTATTACTAATTTTCAAAAAGTCACTAATGAAGCTAGTTATAAAATTCTCTGTAAAATTAGAGAAACAAAATTACTTTGGATTTCTTTTCTATTCCTTTACAAAGTAAACCACTGTGATTTCAAAAGTAGTTTTCCACTTACATTTCTTTGATATTAATGTTTTGACTGATTTTGGATGAATTTGATACTTTTAGCAAAATACCATGAGATTATCATAAAAACTTGCTCTTGGAAAGCTTATATACCATAAATTTCTATTTTCAAAGTAAATATCAAGCATCCTAGCAGTTAAAGTATTAATAATTACCTATCTAAAAATTTCAGTGACTTCTACAAAAGAGTGTTCAGCTATTTCCTCTACTGGTGAATGCTAGAACTTTTACCAATTAGTTGATCCTATTTTAATCCAGAAGTTGGTTTACAATGACTTGTTTATCCAAGTGATTCTTAAAAGCATGAGGAAAATATTTAAACTAATATGTGAACTTGATATCACAGTTACCTGTTGCTACATAACAAGTGTGGGAATGAAGAGGAAATTTCCTCTACCTCTCTGGGTTCTTCTCCAGCTGGTTGAGCAATTAAATCAACATCAGAAAATAAATTATTATTTGTGTAGTCTGAATATACATGGATGCAGGTTCTAAAGCAAATGCAGGAAAATGAGGGTACTTATCTTAAGGTGAGGAAAGGTTTAGGTGTCTGAGGCTTCAAGAAGAGAGATGGGGACTTGAGCAGAAGAGGGTAACATGAATGTTGAAAATCAAATGCTTTTTAATTAATGTTTGTTTTGCCATGTAGATAACTTTCTCCAATAGAAGGAAATAGCCCTAATTCTTGGGGACTCACAATTTTCATTCTTTAGGTAGTTAAAGTACCTTGTGAGCCTACCAAGCTCCCAGGACTTTAGCGCAAAATAATCTACATTCCAAAGGGACACATCTTGGGGAAATCTGTTCTTAACATCTGGGGAGACCTGTTGAAATCTTGGGGCAGAATATCTAAAGATCTAGTGAGTGGCCTATCCTTCACAAGCACCCCCAACTTGGTGGGGTGAAACAGCGGCTCATTGTACCTCAAAAACCTCACAGGTACTGGCTCTTTTCCGCTCCACATAACATCACTGAAGAAGCACCTGGGACTTACATAATCTGCAACCACTAGTTTCAGACTAGTCCACTGATCTGGAGGCTGATCCCTGCTCTAGGCAACCCTTCCTGCTGCTGCTTGACATCTGCCCAGATGGGGGCTGACGTGCTAAATCCGGGCTCCCAGAAGGCAAGACAGAAGATGTCCCAAACTGTTTCCGACTAGTCTCACAAGTCACATGCATTGACTCACCTCTTTACCCCTTGAGCCAAGGCTGTCCTATGACTACAAGCTGAAGCTGTCCCATGACCATGAGCCAAGGTCTCCCTGTGGCCATGAGTCCAGGCTATCCTGTGGCCAAAACTGTCCTATGACCATGAGGCAAGGCTGCCTGATGGTCACAGGAGTCAAGGACAGTAACCTGTAGATGGGAGCACTCTCCCAAGGTTCTGGCAAAGCAAGTAGGATGGGAAATACATTTGGAAAATACTACCTTCTACACTACAACTTCTTTAAGTCAATGCACATATTTTTACACTATAGGATTTTACCACTGCTGTACATCCAAGTTAGAAATTCATCATTCATTTAAAAAAATATGTATCAGCTCCTTTACCAGGTGACGGCTATATAAACACCAGTGTGACAATGGCTAGCCATGTGAAAAGCATCAATGCCTCTGATTAAATTAAATATCACCTTTTAATTTATTAATATTCTGAGAATGATTTAGAGCAGTTATTAAGAGTTGGTCCCACATTCAAAACTTCCTGGTACAAATCTTGGCTCTGTCTCTGGCACTGACCACGATTTTGGTAAGTTACTGCGACCTCTCTGGGCCATTTCTTGTCTGTCACATGGGAGTAGTAATATTGTCTACCCTGGTAGGGTTGAAGTGAATGTATTAATTCATGTAATTGGTTAAACAGTGCTTCAGATGCAGAAGCACTCACTATTCCCAACAACCGTAATTATTATTAACATTAAAATTGGTTTCAAATACTTATGACATAATAATTATGGGTGAAAGGAACTAGAAAATAAATAATACATATTGTAGCACCATTACAAAGACCAGAAAAACCCAAAGTCTAGAAGAAACTTCATGCAACAAAATATTTAAGATGGTCTGTGGCAATGAGAAGATTGAAAAGTTTATTTTCTTCTCTATGCTTCAAAGATTTTCCTCAGAAATTAATTACTTGTATGATTGTGACTATGTTTTAAGAAAATAGAAACTATATCTGCTGACCTGTACATAAAATAATAAAGCTATTTCCTGTAAAAAGAAAAATCCAATTTTTAAAGGTATACATTCTCTGTACTTTCAGTTCCCTTTAAAGCCAATCATATTGATCTGCATTATACTTTGCTCTAGTCGATAGGAAGACCTACTGTTGCCGCACAAAGAGGGGAATGAAAAGTGGCTTGAAACTTAATGACATGTAACAGCCTGAATTCCTAATGCGAACTTGGTCGATCTCTGATGCCCAAAAGACCATCCGTCTCCCTTTAATGTCTCCGATAACCATCTATATGTTTCAGACTTATCACTCTCGCTTTAATGCATTTGCCAAAACACATGAATATTTAAATATCTAAAACAATCACATCAACAGAAAATGTGACAGATTTACAGTTTGGTTTTTTCCCTTTGGTTACCCAGTCAGTGCCCAATTCCTGGAGCCCTTTGGAAATTCAAATTCATTTCACCTGGAGGGAGTTCAGACCCCAAAGGACACAACTTCACTAATAATAAGGACTAACACTCATTAAGAACTTATTGTGTGCTTCACCCTGGATTGTGTGTTTGACACATTTTACCCTCATAGCAACTCTGTTGATAACCCTTTTTCCAGGGAAAGAAAATGAAGCTCAAGAAAATCAAAAGACTTGACAAGGTGACCCAGCCCAAGGTGGCAATCCAGGGGCTCTAATCCCCCGACCTTCCTCAGCAGCAGCTCCAGGAAAGGCCCCAAGAGCCAAGAGCAAAGCTGAGTGCCATGGGCTGCTTATCTTAGAAGGTGCCTGTGCAAAAGGAAAAGACTGCTGAGGTAGAAAGCAGAAAAGAGAGTATTAATTTCCAGGAAAAAGAGGCATCAAAACTAATGTTTTCAAAGAAGCTCTCAGAGGGGATGGCGAGGGAAGCTGCACTGAATAGTGTGAAAGTCTTTGCTCCTGGTGTCTTCTCACGCTTATCCTTAGCCAGGGAGGCCTGTGAAAACTTTCCTTTGAAGAAACAGGGAAGTTTGTCACATGCATGATTCTTACCTCATCTGGGTGTAATACATGGTCAAGAAGCTATCAAGGTGATCTGAATTAACAGGGGAAATTCCTTCATCCTCATTACCACATGTCCAAAATGGTGAACTTCCACCTCAAGGCTGAGCTTCCACCTCAGTCTCTCCAGTCTTGGTGCCAGAGCAGTGACAGACAAAAGTGTGGTGAAGACATTTGGCCCTGATTGTGTCTCCAAAGGGAAGGGTTGTTTGAGTGAATGGGTCCACCTTCTGAGACCCTACAAAGAAAAAAATTAAGGCTTTTTTATCTTCATCTCTTTATTTATAACAGGACATTGACATCATCCATAGATGGAACTGGGGTTAAGGTATACAATGAAAGAGTAAGGAAGCTATTCCTAATTAATACTCAAATTACCCAATCTATAATACTTCCGCCCAAAGGCAAAGTAACAATTTGCATCAATTTCAAGTTCTATCAAAGAAATCCAACCCTGTAGGTCAAGTTGGGACTTCAAGATAGTTGAAGGTGGTCCCACTGAGAAAAATATATAAATAATCAACATTCAGAATGACAAAGGGCAAATTACATAGACAGAAGGAGTTTTCTTAAATTTGTATAACCTTATGGCAATAACATTGTTGATAGTAAGGAGTTCTCTGGTCTGAATTTAATAAATACTATTTTAGCTTAAATGTGAACATTCTGTGACATGTAGTTTCACTTCTTTCCTAAAGGTTAAAAGAATGAAAGAATGAGTTGTTTGGGATCTAAAATTGAAAAACATCAACTTGATTTGTTTCTTTTCAGGAACTGTCTGCCTCGGCTAAAGGACATATTTCCTATGAAACCACTATGAAATAGTCAACATCATCTTAGAGCCAAAAGTTACCTTAGGCGGCAACTCTGCCAAAAGTCTTATTTTCCAAATGAGGAAAGTTGGATGCAGTTTCCAAATTCACTCAGCTAATTAGAGGCTCTTCACTAAGAGCCTCTCAGACAGAATAAACTCCATGTGTTGGCAAATAAGCCTTTCCTGGAGTGCTTCCCCAGGAACCAGAAATTGCATTACAGTGAGCCCCTTGTTCCCTCACCCCTTGGTACAGGGCTTGTGGGTCCTGGAGAGAGCTGCTGATGAGCCCCCTGGTGGTTAAGCCATCATCACAAGCAACCTCACATATCCTGCCTACACACACACACACACACACACACACACACACACATCACTGCAGAATTTTGAACCTGCTGGAAACATCTGAAGCTTAACACACACTGACTGACAGTGGGTTTCCTGCGGTTCAGAACAAGGTTCCTGAGATGGTTTTCAACACACATAGGACACGCAAGGTAATAAATATTCAAGTTAAACTTTCTGTGCTGTTCTCAACAGAGGGAGGGGGTTTCCAAAGCCAAAGAGGAGAAAACACCAAACTTTAAAATGTTTTACCCAGGGAACTCGTCTTCGACTCTCTCTTCTTCTTAAACATTATACACGTCATACACATTCCGTTAATTGCTTTCAAAAAAATGCGTGTCAGCACTTCTACCCACATTGCGACTGTTGCTTCATAACACAAACCCATCTATGAATAGTCAGCTTTGGTATCTACGGCCCCACTAAGGGAATCTGTGCTTCCCCATCACGGTACCAGCATGTGCATCCTGGAGCCCAGACCTCACCCTAACTCAGACTCCTCCCTAAACAATGTTGAATATAAAGAAACATACAACACAGCATTCGCAGGCCAAGAAAAAACCAAAACCTCTATTTTTTTCTCTCTATTTCCCAATCACCATCTGTTCTATACCCTTATTTCTTCCTCCTCCCACCCTCCCATTATCAGAACCCTCACTATATTTATACATATTCACTACTTTTGATGTATTTCTTTATTAAAGCATTCACTATATAAATGTCAGCATTTGTTTTTGTTATTCTCACTTTACTATCCAAAATCCCTTTGAACTATCTCCAATTTGCTGGAAATGACTCTATTTCATCTGTGCTTATGGCATTCTGTGATACAGATATAACACTTCTTTATCCAGTCTTCTCTCGGGCAATTAGGCTGCTTCCATGTCCTCTGTATTATAAATAGCGCTGCAATAAAGATTGCAGAAGCTCTCTATTTTGCAGTGATGATTTCATTTTCTCTGTATGTCCAAGAGTGGGATTGCTGAGTCAGAGATTATTTCTACTCTTAGTTTTAGTTAGTAAATACACATCACTTTGCATAATCTGCACTAATTTACATTTCCACCAGTCCTATTACAGGGTTCTCTCTTTCTACATCCTCTCCAGGATTTGCTGGGACATCTATCTTTTATGTGATGTTCTTAAAGGCATGAGATGGTATCTCGCTGTGATTTTTAACCTATATCTCTTTTACCAGAAGCAATGATGAACATTTTTTTCCAATTATCTATTGAACTTCTGATTATCCTCTTTGATAAAGAATCTGTTCATGTCTACTGCCCCTTTGTTAACTGAGTTCTTTGTTTTACTATTAATGAATTATCTTTTTTTGTTTATCTCATATTAGCTCCTTGTCAGATTTTATGCACATATTTTCTCCCAGTCAGTAGGATATCTTTTTAATCTTCAAATAAATAAATCTCTCCATGTCAATGTTTTTAACTTTTAATTTGAGGTAATCTCATTTATTTTACTTTTATTTCCTGTGCCATAGGAATCCAGTCTCGAAAATCATTTTTAACATTGGTGTCATGAAACACATCATCAATATATTCTTCTATATATTTTATTGCTGTAGGACTTATATTAAAGTTTTTGATCTATATAGAATTATATTTTGTGTATGGAGCTATGTAGTAATTCAACCTCTTTCTTTTATGTGTGGCCTTCCAATTTTCCTGGCACCATTTATTGAAAAAAATTCTTCCCCATAGTATAGCCATGATTGCCTTAGTACAGATTAGGTACTGTTAGGCAAAAGAATTAATTTCTGAGTTGTAGTTCTATTCCATTGAGATATGTATCTAATTTTTTTTAATACTGCTGCTTTATGGTAAATTCAAACTTAAGATAAATGATGACTCTTTCGCCTTTTCCTCAGGTGTATCTTTGTTATTTGATTTCTTTAAAAGATATCTGATATTTTGATGGGGGTTGTGTTAAGTCTGTAGAGTCTTTTACATAGAAAATACATTGTGATTATATTGATTCTCCTTAAACCTGGGATGACTATGGGATGTCCTTCTATCTTCTTATATCACTAGGTCCTTTAAGAATAGCTTGTAGTTTTCATTACCTAGGTCTTTGTTTCTCTGATTAGGTTAATTCCAAGGTATTTGATTCTTTTTAAGGCAATTTTAAATGGGGTTATTATCTCAATCTTTTACCTTCTTACTTGTTGCTCATATATAAAAAATGTTACTGTACTGAAACAGGTCCAGAGTCTCAGCTCTCAGGCTGGTGAGATCACAGTGACTTGAACCCTGGCAGAGCTGTCTCTCAGCTCTCCTGGTCACTGGAAACAGGCTCAGAGTGGCAGGTTCAGGGTGGTATTAGGCCCCTGAGACTTAACCCTCATCCAGCTGGCTTGGAGCTCTCTGAGTCACTTTAAATATATCTGGAGCAGCCACTGCTAGATGAGGTGAGATTCTTGTGACATAGCCCCTTACCCAGCTTGCTCTCATCTTGCCCAGTTACCAGAACCAGCCTCAGCAGTCTTCCAGAGGAGGACCCTAGCACCACTGCAGATATCACAAGGTCCCAATAGCAGTGTCCAAAATGGAAAATTTTCAAGCAGTGGAATACAAAGACCACACACAACAAAAGCCCCAGTTACACAATGGAATACTATTCAGTGATCAAAAAGACCAACTTATGCCATTTGTGGCAACCTGGATGGACCTGGAAGGGATTATCCTAAATGAAGTGAGCTAGAAGGGAAAAGATAAATAGCAGATTGTTCCACTTATAGTTTGAACATAAAAAAAATCAAACAAAGGACTAGAGAAAGTCAAGTTTTAAAACCAATACAAGCTAAGCACCAAACTGAAGCGCACAACTCTGAGCAGGAGGGAAAAGGGGAGAAGGGAGGGGAGGGGGGGCAAATCCTTGAGATTACAATGTTGTGAAATTTATGTATAAATTTTAAAAAATTAAAAATAAAACAAATACTTGAAAGCTAACCATACATCTGTGGCAATGAAAAGGGAAGGAGGAAGTAGAGGAAGATGGGGAGGAGAGAATACCAGGAGCAGGAATGGAGAGCACAGTGGACTATGGTGGAGGACTATGGGTGTATTGGTGGTGAGAAGACTATGGTGATGACAACTGAAAAAAAGCAAACAACTATGAAAAATAAGGATAGGTCTTTAATAATAAATATTTAAATAATAATAAAACGAACTTTTGAAAAGTATATTTTAGAAATACATACATTGGATTCCCTCCCTCCAGCAGGCAGCTGCCTCAGGGCTACCAGGGCACCCAGGTCCCTAGCCATCCGAGCTCCCTTGCCAGCAGGGAGCAAAGGGGGTCAAGGTTCCTGGGTAAGCCCCTGAGCCAGGTGAGCCCTGGAGGGGGGACAGGGTGGGGATTATGGTGGCCCCACCCATCAGCCGGTGGCTGTTGCACAGGGCAGCCATCTGGTCCCCGCCCCCGCACAGGGAGGTACCAATGCACAGGTAAGGGGGGGGGGCCTTCCATTTCACTCTCACTCCAGCTAAACTTCAGAGGAGCAAGATCATGTGCAACACAAACCCCATCATAGAACGGGTGAGGAACCATGCAAAAATCCACCCCACAAGCCTGAACTGGACACAGTAGATGCACAACCGAGAGAACCAGTGCATGTGAGACAAGAGAAACAACTGTAGAGACACGATGTCACCGTGCGCACTTAGGCACTCACCAGGCCGGGAAGACCTGGGACCTCATTTTAGAGATGCCTTTTAGGAGAGTAACACCCCCTCCCCACACTACAGGAGAGGAGAGGAAGACCAAAGATGGGGTAATCGGCCCCACATCAAAACTGCAAACTGCAAACTGCAAACTGAGGCAGAGGAGATGATCTACAAAGGCCATTCACAGATGCCTGTATTCACAGAAAAACTTCTTCACCAACACTGTCTGGGAGCGAGACCCCCTAAATCTGACACCAGAGCCATAAGGTAAAGCAGCAAATCAATGGAGATGGGATTGGAAAAGACGGCCTGCAGCAAGAAAACATGGAGAGATCACAAATGAATACAGACTGGCTGCCCAACTCAAAACTGAAAACCTACCAGCAAGGCTCACCTGGTTCCAACAACACAGTCCCTCCCCCAGTGAAAGGACACTGCCAAAGGAAACAAAGAGACTAATGGACTTAGCAAAACTAGTAAACAACAGAGAGTGGGGCTTGAGAGAATGGAAGGAGCACCAGAGGGAGGAGGGAGGGGTAGTCCAAAACACAGAGTGTGATCTAAAGAACAAAAGTAAATAATATTATTTTTTTAAACTGCTTTACATATTTTTGTATATGTTTGCTTACCTCTGAATTTCTGTAAGTTCCTAAAATTGGAATTTTTAGGTAAAAGACTAATTAAATACTTATTAAAATATAATAAACACACAAAAAATACATATATTAATATAATCCATTTTCCCCTAAATTTATTGATTTAAATGTAAAAGTACCTTTCCTTATTATTACTATTGTTACTATTAAACCTATGTTACTGGTTTTTATATGTTAATTTTGTGATCTGCCACTTCGCTGTATTGACCCACTTTTCTAATATTTTGGAGTCTGCTATAATAATACATTGCCTGTGAATCATGATAGTTTCACTCCTCCAACTTGGATTTCCTTTATTTCCAGTTTTGGTCTAGCAGTTCTACCCAAATTGCCTAACACTTAGACAAACAGTGTTATTCCAGTGGGCATCCCTGGCCAGTTCCTGATTCTAATAGGAAAACCTTATGTTTTTCACCATCAAGTGTCAAATTGGCTGTTGGTGTATAATATGAACCTTATTATATTGTGGTACATTCCTTTTATTTACATGTTATTTAGAGTCTTATCATCACAAAAGTGCAATATATTCTTGCTAGTTCAACATAGGTTTCAATGTATAGTTTTTGCTTTAGGGAAATCAGGGAGTTCCATATACAAAGTAAACAGCAGTCTTTCAAATATTCTCCTAAAACTTGAGATTAAGTACCAGGCAGAATGGAGTAGGGCTATGAAAATAAATCCAAAAATAGAATCTATGCTGCAAATCTGACACTTTAAGAGTCATTAACTCTCTAGGCTTCAATTTATTCATTAAAAAGAAACAATAATCCAACTTATTTTACTGGATTTGTGTAAGGACATTTTCAGTACCACTGATGGTGTCCACTGAAATTATACAGAGTATATAAGGCTTTATTTTCCAAAATGAGGGCATTACAGTCTGCTAAATAATAAATCAATGGACTTATTTTTCCTTGTTTATTTGCCATCACATCTAAAAATTTTAACCTCACAGACTTCAGGGTTAGAAGGTGCCTGAACAACCATTATAATCCCATTCATACTAAGTTCCTCTATTTCCATCATACTTTTAAATACCAAAATATTTAATGGCATACTCAAAAGGTTCAAACCAATCACAATAACAAAAAAATCAACAATTTTAACATGTTCATCTTCAGCTCTGTGCCACAATGTAGGGCTCTTGTTTGTTTCATTCTTGCTCCAACTCACACACAAGCTTTCCATAGTGTCAGCTGAAGACACATGGCTTACTCACACAGTCACTCCAAAGTTATGTCACTCAACATGCAGGTTGAATGTCCCCCTGACAGACACTGCTTAAGAGCACCTTTCTAACTGGAATGATGACATTCATTTACATCATCTAAAAAGAACACTAATTCTGCAAAAGTCTGAGGCACCTGAATAGCATGGTACAGAGTTTGAGAAACTTGTCCTCCGTGATAAATAGTATTGTAACCAAAAAGACCAGATTTTGGGCCACCTGTCATCACCTAAGCCCTATAGAGACAGGAATTGAATAAGATGCACGTTAATCAGACAGCTGGCAATCTAGAAGACAGGGGGTTTACACACTAAAGAAATTGCCTTAACATTTCATTTCCAGCTGGCTGCTTCTAGTGAGTTGAGCAAAGACAGTTCAGCAGCCTTTGTGGCCTTCAGTGACATTAGAGCCTGTGATGTTGAGCCCCTGGAACTCCTTATCACCTCCTGGACACCTGACCTCATGCCCCCAAGGTGCAGGAGCCAGTCTTCTGATAGCATGGGCACCCACACTTCTCCAGAAGTGCCCTTGAGCTGGCAATTAATTCAGAGTAGACAGGTCATAAACAATGTGTGTGTGTAGACTTACTGCTCTACCCTGCATATTTCCTTGCCCCAGCCCCTCCCCCTCCTGAACCCCTAGCAAATTCATACTGCCACGAAATATTCCAAAAGCTATGCAAGCTGGTGTAGCAAATAAAAAAGAAAATACTTAGAGGGAAAATATTAATAGTTTTAACCATATATGCTGACAATATAGTTATTGTAAAGGAGTATAATATTTTAAAGCACTCAAATTATTTTCCATAATCAAAAATAATCACCACTGAAAGTGAATTAGCAATTTTTTATAAGTGAGATAGAATTTTTTGCCATTTCTTTGTCAGTTCCACTAACTTTCAAATCACCATAAATACTGTGGTTCCTGAGGTCATACCTATGAAATAAGGGACAACTTCAGAGGCTCTCAAAGATTCCTCAAAGTTGCAAGCCATCTCTACATTGAAAAACGATATTTTATCCAATATAAAATCACCCAAGGCAATTTCATCCAGCGTTTGAGGACATTTTAATGACTCTAATAAAATACCTCCATCAGGATCAGTGCCCCCAGTACATATTAACTCCCACCCTGGGCTAAGACTCCATTCCAAGTGTCAGTGAGTTATCTAAGGATCTGCTCTCACATGAACTTGAAATTCTGTAGGGATTCCTACACAGACTCCAGAGCTCCTAAAACCATGGATTTCAGCTTGGCACACCTTCACACATGTTTTAGCCAAATTTTATCAGACAGCTTTGATTTTTGTAGGAGGTTAAAAATGATCTCCAAAATATCTGAACACCCTGACCCCAGAACCTCAAGTAACGAAAACATGCTTCATTGCTATGATGAAATTGAGGATCTTGAACTGAGGAGATTTTCCTTAGTTATCCAAGTAAGTTCTCAGTGTAACCACAAGTATTCTTCTAACAGAAGGGCAGAGGAAGATTTGATACAGACTGAATTGGAGAAGACCATGTGAAAATTCAGGCAGAAATTAGAGTGATGTGATCATTACTGTGGATCATTTTAAATTTAAAAACTAAAGCTTCATTCTTTGCCCAACAGACATGTTTAGGAAGCTTGAATGTATAGAGGGAGTGGACAGAATTGCCATGGGGAAAGGGGCCATTAAGCTGATGATCCATTAAGTTGATGATTTGCTATACAAATTCAGGTCATCAGTCAGGACTCACCCAAGAAAAGTAACCCGTACCAGTCCATGCTGCCTGAGAATAAAGAGATCCTCAGGATTCTCACCAGCACATATCAGGTCTCTCCCGTCTTGTTCACTGCTTTTCTTAGTAGTGTACTTCAATCAGTGTGCCTGCCCCAGTCTCTACTCTGTCTCTGATGAATTTTTCACCCCTGCCCCTCTTGCCTCACCCAATTCTCCCCCTGGTTCTACAAACTCCTTAATTTTGAGCCAGTAATATTAATTTTGGAATCTTGGCCTCTGTAATTGTTAACACTGCTGTTTTAAGAGATCAAGTTTATGATAATCTATCATAGCTGTCACAAGATCCTGATACAGTTTTATGTACTGTTTATTATTTTGCACTGAGCATTACAAATTTTGACATAAACATCCCTAGGAGATCTTCTACAGACAGTAATACTTCACTATGCCAATGACCTCTATCACAATAGATCTGCTGAGAGGAACTCAAGCATCAAGTTGACATTAAGAAGTAATTTCACTTGTTAAATATAGAGTAATGCAATTTTAGGACCGGGCTCTAGCAGTTATGATAAGGGCTCAGGAGGCAGAGTGATTGGGTAAGACACTATGCAACATAGAGTAATAAATCTATATACACACATATTGTTTATGGCCTGTCTACTCTGAGTTAATTGCCAGCCTAAGGGCACTTCTGGAAGAATGCAGGAGCCTGTGCTACCAGAATACTGACCTCAGCATCCTGGGAGCATGAGGTCAGGTGTCCAGGAGGTGATAAGGAGTTCCAGGGGTTCGACATCACAGCTCTGATGTCACTGAAGGCCATGAAGGCTGCTGAACTGTCTTTGCTCAACTCACTAGAAGAAGCCAACTGGAAATGAATGTTAAGACAGATCTTTAGTGTATAAACCCCATCTTCTAGATTGCCAACTGTCTGATTAAAGTGCACCTTAAAGATTCAGTTCCTATCTCTACTTTATTGGCATTCAGTGGTGACAGGTGGCCCAAACTCTGGTCTTCCAATTACAGTTAGTGCTCCTTTATTAGTATACTGACATTAGCTAGACAAAACTAATAAATAGCTTCTAGTATGCTGAAATTATATATATTCTATTTATTATGTGTCTGTTCAGACCAATTGCAGTTGCAATTCTCAGGAAAGTTTTTGGGTAAATGTGTTATCTAAAATAATAATAAAAAATAATCAATCAAAGAATTTAGTAATAACAAATTCCTTAAAAGTGGGTATTTTTCCTAATAACATGTTGTACTTACACAAACTGAAATAGTTATGTCATTTCCAGAAAATGTGGTGTGAAATGCTGGATTATTCTACTTGCTACTATATTGAATTAGGACTGTGGCTTTGTGTGTTTCATTCACATAAAATGCCAATTTAAACATTTTGACCATCCCCATTACCTCTATGATAGCCTGATTTCTAAAGAATACATATTTGGTCATTGAGATGTTCATAATTATTTCTTTCTTTGTAAAGTTATGTTTATAAGGTAACATTGATTTTCATCAAAGTATGTCTTAGGGATATAGGTCTATTCTACAATTACATGTCGTTTCACCACACCCAGTAATCTTCCATTAGAGGTCTCTCTCCCCTTTGCACCCACCCTACAAAATCTCCCTTCTAGTAGTCATTCATTGTTCAGTGTGCTTTTCCAACTCCTGTACACATCTCTCCTTCTCACTTCCCATCTTATGGCCCCTCTCTGTTCACTTCTAGATACCTCAGCTCTATAGTCAGCTTTCAAGGGTTATCTTTCTCTAACCTTGTGTTTGGTTTCTCTGTGTTCCACATACTTTTTTTTTAATCTGGTATTTATCTTTATTCCTCTAAATTACTTTGCTTAGCATCATCCCTTCCAGTTCTATTTATGTTGTTGCAAATATCATGAGTTTATCTTTTATGATTTCTGAGTGCATACCACACACCACATCTCTAGATACCACATCTCTATCCATTGTGCATAGATTCCACATCAGTATTCACTCTTCTCTTTGAGGGCGTTAAGGTTGTTTTCATATCTGGGCTATTGTAAATAATGCATCAATAAACATGAGGATATAGGTTTCCTTTCAAATTAGTGTGTTTATACTCTTTGGGTAAATAAGACTGGAATTACTGGGCCATATGGCAGACTCACTTTTAGAGTTTTGAGGAACCTCTACACTAAGCTTTCTGTAGACCAACCTATATTCCCACCAACAGTATAAGAGGATTCTATTTTCTACTCACCCTCACCAATACCTGGTTTTTCTTTTTTTCTTTTTTTTTTCCTTAATACAGCTATTCTCACAGGAATGCAGTGGTATCTCATTGTGGTTTTAATTTGCATTTCCCTAATGATAGGTGATGATGAACATTTTTCAACTATTTGCAATCTGAATGTCTTCCCCAGAGAAGTATCTCTTTAGCTCTTCTGCCCATTTTTTGATTGGGTTGTTTGTTTTGTTTTGTTAGGATGTAGACCTTTGAAATGCAGTGTGCAAATATTTTTTCCCATTCAGTAGGGTGTCTCTTTGCTTTGTCTCTTTCACTGCACAATTTTCTAGTTTAATATAGTTCTAGTTGTTTGTATCTCCTTTGTTTTCCTTGCTGCTGGAAAAGAATCTGCAAAGAAGGTTCTGAAGTTTATGTCATTGACTGTTTTTCCTATGTTTTCTTATATATATATATACTATATTTTCAGGACTTCCAGCCAAGTCTCTTATCCATTTTGAGTTATTTATGTGAGATAGTGGTCTAGTTTCATTTGTCTGCTTCAGCAGTCCTATTTTCTCAATACCATTTATTGAGGAGGCTAAGGAACTTGAGGGAAAATATCCAAAAGTAGTAGAAGGAAGGAAATAATAAATATCAGAGCAGAAATAAAAGAAATAGAAATTATTTAAATGGCAGTTTTAAAGATAAATGAAAACAAAGGCTGTTTCTTTGACAAAATAAACAAAATAGACAAATGTTTAGGTAGGCTAAATAATAAAAGGAGAAAGCTTAAATTCAAAAATGAAAAGAGAGAAATTACAGCATACATGGCAAAAATTCAGAGAATAATCAGATATTATTATGAATGCATATATGCAAAAAATTCAACTACCTAAGAATGAACAGATTCTTAGAGTTGCATAGTATCCATAACTAGGGAAGCAATCAAAAGGAAGGAAATTATGAGCATAATCAAAACTCTCCCAAAACACAAAAGTCCAGAACCAGATGGCTTTACAAGTGAGTCCCACCAAACTTTCAATGATGAACTAATTTCTATCATGTACAGATTCTCTCAAAGAGTGAGAAAAAAGAAATACTTTCAAACACATTTCATGAGGTCACATTACATTAATTCCAATATCAAGCAAAGAAAACAAAGAAAATTAAAACCCAATCTCCTAATGAACACAGATGCTAAGATCCTCAGTAAAATCTTAGCAAACTGAATCCAACAATTCATTAAAGGATTATACATCATGATTAAGTAAGATTTAGACCAGGAACACAAACATGGTTCAACATTAAAAAAGTAATCAATGTGACCCACCACATCAGCAAAAAGGAAAATAAAAATCACATGATCATATCAAGAGATGCTAAGGGAGCATCTGATAAGATTCAGCATCCATTTATGATGAAAATCCTTAAAAAACTGGAAACAAATAAAAAGTAATTTTCCTTATGCATATTTGACCTTTATCCACCAACTCTTGACTCACAGTTCCCAAAATTGTTGGAATTTCCTAACTGGGAAAGTGTCCAAGTTGTCTTTTGTTATGTTAATGAAAGCAGCTTCAGGAAGCACTCAGACACCTGGGCTGGTTTCCAAGGAAACCAACCAGACAGTTAGAGGGTTGAAGCTTCCAGTCCTGTCCCATACCTCCTCTAGGGAGTAGGAAGGGACCAGCAATAGAATCAATTTCCAATAACAGGTGAATTGTTCTATCAGTCTTATGAAGCTTCCATAAAAGTCCAAAAGGAAGGAATTTGGGGGAACTTCAGGTTTGGTAGACATGTGGAGATGTCAGAGAGACATCTTGGAGTCCTTGGAGAGGGCATGGAAGTTTCACATCCTTTTCCTACACCTTGACCTATGCATTCTTCCATTGGACAGTTCCTCAATTATAGCCTTTGTAATAAATCAGTGATCCAGTGAGTAAACAAGTTTTCTGAGTTCTAACAAATTAATCAAACCTGAAGAGGGAGTTATCTGGGACCTCTGATTTCTAGTCAATTTGTCAGAAGCACAGAAGCACATTAGCTTGCAAGTGCAACCTAAAGTCTAAGGAAGGGTTTGTGGAAATCAATCTGGAACTAGTTGATCAGAAGCACAGATGACAGCCCAGGTTTGTGATTGACAACTGAAATGGAAGATGGTCTTGGGAGACCCATCCTTAACCTATGGAATCTGATGCATCTCTGAGTAGTGTCAGAAATTAACTGAATTTTCAGGTCACCTCATGGTATCTGAGAATTGCATGTTGGTATGGGGAAGCCACCACACCCCCTACCTTATGACCACACAACCATGGAATCTCCCAAAAGTGGAGATTCCAGGTAGCTAAAAGACCTTCTGTATCTCATTTCATGGTGAGACCATTCAGTGAATCAACTACTGTGACATTCAGCACATTTACCATGGTGACATGTTGATCATGAAATCTGAGAGTGCAACTATCAAACACTACCTAAATGGAGAACTACAGTCTTTGCAGTGTTTACAGTGGTCAGGATTAGCCAACTCTAAAGTGATATTTTGTAATCACAAAAGTACTCTTCTTCTGTATCAACACATGTAATACAAACTGAGCCAATTTCGTTTATGAAGTGTGAGCAAAGACTAACTGTAGGTCTGGGTAAGCCCTTCACAAATGAGTCACAGGGAGGAGAATGAGTTTACATTGGAAAAAAAAATAAGAGAGGAACCGAACCCTCTTTGGGCTGATTTCAGTGGCATAATGCCTAAGCTCTCACCCAAACAGTTTATCTGTGACTAGGTGGGATCAAGTTGGAGTCTGGGAAAATGCTGGTCCTGGGTCAACATTACCTCAGGACAGACAGGGAGGAGAGATTAAGGTTTGGGACAATGAACATTAACATTATCATCTAAGTCCAAAAATTCAGGTCTAGTATCTGTAAGCAGCTTGCCAAGTTATCTTTCAACATTCCTTATTTCCATTTTTCCTACTCAAAAACTAGACTGCCTTAGATTGCCTAAAAGCATAAATAGTCCTTAGATAGCTGATGTAGGACACAGAAATACATATGTGCTTCTATAATATGGAGCTATAGCTGAAGCAGAATTTTCTAAAATGTGTTCCAGAGAAGATTCATTCAATATGAAGCCCTGAATATGGAGAGCAGAGTTAAATCATCTGGAGACACATTGCATGTTGAGCTCCCTGTCTAGACCACAGTAACAATTCATATTATCATACTTAATATTCTAAGAAGTCTTGGTTTCAGATTTGCCTGCCCAAAATCCTGTCTGGGTTTTCCCTACCCCTTCCTGAGCCTGGCCAACTCAGTTTGTCCTCCTACTCTATTTCCTTTATTTCTGATCTTTCATTTCCCTTTTCTTAAATAGGTTGCCTCTATCAACCCCCCAAACTCCAGAAAAAAAAAAAAAGCTGCAAAATCTTTCCCCTCCTGCATTCTATATCAACAGGGGTCACTATTGGGATCAGGTACCATGCAGCTAGCTAAAATTTCATTGTCACACCAGTAAGAATGGCCCATATCAAAAAAATGTCATAGCATTGGTGGTATTGTAATAAGAATAGTTGCCTTCCAAAAAAATAGACAACAATAAATGCTGAGTAGGATATTGAGGAAAAAAGGAACACTTTTACACTGTTGCTAGGAATATAAACTGGTCCAGCCAGTATGGAAAGCTTATGTGGAGGACCCTCAAACTACTGAAAATGGAGCAACCATTTGATCCAGTGATTCTACTTCTGGGAATCTACCCAAATGACTCAAAAACAGTAATTCAAAAGGAAATCTGCACTTCTTTTATTGCATCACTGTTTACAACAGCCAGAATATGGAAACAGCCCAAATATATCCCAAAACAGATGAATGGCTCAAAAAAATGTAGTATATTTACACAATGGAATATTATTCAGCAATCAAAAAAGGCAAACTGTGTCATTTGTGGCAATATGGATGAAGATAGAAGTAATTTTGCTGGCCGGGAAATAAAATAAGCCGGGTAGAAAAAGATAAATACCTGATGGTCTCACTTATATGTGGGATAGAGAGAAACCAAACAAAAGGACAAGAAAAAGCTAAAACTAGCAAACTGATAACAGAACTAAAGCATACAGCAAAGAAAGGGGTGGGAAGAAGGACAAACTCAGGGGACAGATGAGCACAAGGGATCATGATAATGGTTCACAGGTGACACGGTGGTGGAAGAAATTTTGAGTATACAATGTTGTAAATATATATATATAATCACTAAAAATAAAAAATAAAATTCACATTGCAGCCAGTGGTAGAAATTTAACAGAGTTCTGTTCTAAAAATTATAAAGGGAGTTCATTCATGGGACAAGAGGTATCATTTTTGACCTTTGATCTTCCCTTTCTTCCTGGTAAACATGAGGAAACAGTAAGTAAAAGGAAAAATAAATTGTATTCTTTATAATATTATGTTGTGTCATATCAACTTAGACTACCCTCAGAATAGTATTACATGAAAAAAATTAATATCTGATTTGATTTAAGCTTCTGCACTCTCAGATTTTCTGTTGGTAGCAACCAAATACAATTCCTGATTCAGTCTTTGAAACCAACATGCACAAACTTTTGGAATGTGCTGTGATAGATGTTTCACAAGGATGTCCACTCATCTTTCATTTCCATTGGATTCTTTTATTTACCTTAAGGGTCGCACTTACTACTGTTTGAAACATCAGTCTTTTATAACTATATAGGATTAAGTGAAAATGGATCCCATTCATCATAGCACACTTCCTTCTGAAATGCCACTAAATATGACATTACCACCTGATATCTCTCACAATTTAAAATTCAAAGAGGAATATAATCAACTATCATATTAAAATCAATTGCCAGGTATGTACTAGAAAGGAAATTCAGCATCTAAGACTTTAATGATTTCAAACAATTTATGAAAGCAATAACAGCAAGTATTTATTGCAAAGGATATGAATATAGGACACTGGAGATAAATACAGGCTGTTGGCCTTGGAGATCTTCAAAGCAGCAACACCTTGAGCAGTACAGTTCTACACAGAGACTCAATTTGTTCAATAGAAGAAAGTCTAAATATGAGTTCTCTTTGGAAGAAATTAAACTATTCATGCCAAATTATTGCTGTATCCTAGCCAACATTAGCAAGAAGTCTTTCTGTTAAAGAAATGCTTGCTTGTGTGTATACAAGGAGCAATAGAAGCTTCTAAGAATTCTGATCTGCCACATTTTAGTAATGAAGGTGTGTGGTATTATGTTTCTCCCTTTCTTGTGCTCTACAGATAGTTCATGGGAGCATGTGGCATGACAGGCCACATCCTTGAGCCTAAGCAGAGGGGTACCTAAAGGTGAAGCAGCTTCTAGGATCAAATAACTAGTGTACACTCTCAGGCAACCGGCAGGGCTCCTGGGCAGTATTCATATCAAGTATCTGTAGCTGGGAGCTAGAGGAGTATAAATGCATAGGCATGCACTTTTGGGGGTACAGAGCTAGGGAACCTGGTCACAAAATGTACAGCAGGCTCCAGAACACACAACTGAAACAGAAGCTCTGTCAGCCACGTGAGAAGAGAGGTGACATGTGCCTGACCCTTCTGCAGTCTTTCCATCTCAGCCCCCTTGTTAATGAGAAGGCCCTGCAGAGGCAGGGCTCAAGAAAAGAAGCCTAAGTTTTTGACCAACATGGGACATTGCACATCAGTCAGAAACATAAACCCTGTTCTTAAAATGAGAAAAATGATGAAATTTCTTTCTCCCTCGGTCAAATTCTAGATGGTTCTCTGACACAACTTGCTGTCAATCTGGCACAGGATCACCATTTTACAGCCTTACTATCTTGGCAAACACCTCTACAATTCCATTGGCAAGAAAAGACAGCATGAAGGTTTTTTGACTTTACCAACGTGGCACAAGGCCACACACCTCCCCCACTCCATCAACACATTCATCAAAGTAGCTGAGCCCCAATCTAACAGCAAGGAGCTGCAAAACAGAGTAATCCACAGAAAATTTGGAGCACTACTGTCCATGCCACATTAATGGGCAAAAGGGGGGGCAAGAAAAGAATCCTAAGCTGGGAAGGGGCCTGACCCACTGGAGGATAATGACTAATACAAAGAAAGATTAAACTCTAAGGGCAATAGGATGTGTGTATGATAGAGAGCAACTAATAGACATGGGGTCCTAGTGGAGTAATGTTGGAATAAACCTTTATAAAAACCCTAAAATTCAAGGCAGTGCTGGGTAATTGTACAAGACTTGAATTTTTAAGGGCCTCCCCAGCCATGACAGCAGATTTGTTTTGGGGGAGACTGGACAAAGTTGACGACTTTGAGAAATGTGACTGGTGGTGAAAGTGAAGGAGACAGTTCTCAAGATTGAGGGTCAGGAGTATATGATTATTAGTAGCAACCTTTACAGAGATGGGGAGACCCTGGGGGATCAGAGAAGGCAGGAGGTCCAACACCAAGATAAGTTCTGCACAACAAAGTGGAGACCTCAAGTCTCAACTATGAAAACACCTTTCACACACAGAAGTAGTTTTCAGAAAATACTTTAGACCCAGAAAGCTGCACTGTCTCAAAAAGTAGTCATTTAACTATTTTCCAGAATTATCTACAAGAATTAAGTAAGATCCAGGCATTGCCTAAGATTAATTATGGAACTTGAAAAAAAAAAGGGGGGGGGAGAAATACATTTCCTTTGTTAACTTTTTGAGACTGTTGGATATGTTGAATTATTGTATTCAAATTTATATACCATACCTTTAGTTATTATAGTCCAGGGATAGTTTATCCAGGAATATTTTAAATAAAGAGCAAGTTAAATATATAAAGGATGGAAATAGAGCTGCATATGGATATGAATAAAAATGCAAATATATGTGTGCATTTACTATAGACATGTGTTCTATATAATGAGTTCACAGCATCTGTAGCTTGGAATAAGTTAAGACTAAAAGGACTAATTTGTTAGACTGATTTAGATATCCATATGGATCTATGTCTTAATTTCTTCCAACTAGATCAGTGAGAGAGGGAAAGAAACCAGGGGTTCTTCATGGGCTGAGGAAGACATGATGGAATTGCTAGGAGGGGCCAGATCAGGTGCCAGGAACAGCATAGGCTGCCCAATCTAAACAGAACTGGACACTGATCTGTCAAATGTCTTCTGGCCAGCCCAGGCCTATCTAGAAATATCTAGAGAAATCAATCACTCTGAGAACCATCTTTAAGCCTTCAGCAAGTTTATCTATGCACCATATCTTGCTGACATTGTTTAGCAATGTGCTCTTTAAATATCTGGAGAATGCCTCCAAGGTATATCCAGGTCCAAAGGAAATGAGTCACCTACTATGAAGAACAGAACACCTGCTCAAATAACACATCACAAGCTACAGTGTGAGCAGTCTTAAGAAGATTCCTGAGAAAAAACAGGAAGACAGAGGCATGTGGCCTAAGTAGGGGACGCAGAGTCTGCTTCAAGAAAGAAGAGGTGTGGGAGTAGCCTTGAAAGAGTGTGGTTCAGGAGTTGAAGAGGCAGACAAGGTAGAAAAAGGTGAGATCTGGAGATGGTAAGGCACCTTGGAAATCAGGAAGTATGGTAGGGTTGTAATGAAATAGAGGAAGATCACATTTGAATACGAGGCTAAAGAATTGATGATAGTAATATCCAACATATGCTGAGACTTAGTATGTGACAGACATGCACTTGTACACACTGGCCATTTTACTGTCACCAAAGTCCAATGAGGTTGGTAATAGTATCACTATTCCACATTGCAAGTCCACACATTTACACTGCATACCAGGACACTGAGATACAAAGGAATTAGATAATGTGCTTGGGCTTCACAGATGATAGGTACATGTGCACTTTGTCTGATGGTCTTTGCAGCTTCTGTTCAGGGAGCTAATTTCAAAAATACAAAATATACATACCATTTACACTTATATACACATCTATACATGTATTTACATGTGTGTTCAAATTTATGTTTACTGTATATGCACACATACACATACTATATATAAACACATTTACATACCATATATGCACACACATAAATACACACACCATTGTCACACATATCCTCTACACACATGCATAATGCTTCATGTGCATATTTCCACATTGTATGTGCATATGGACACATACACACATATATATACCATATATATTTATACACATGCCTATATAAAGACCATATACATATGTACCCAAATATACAAACACATATATTCCTAAATAGTCTTAAATAGAGATCTTAAATATATATAGATGTATATTAAGAATACATGCATGCAAAATGGCTGAGGTCTAGTACAGGGAACAAGGCCACACCAGGCTGGGTAGCTGGGCCAATTGTGTGGCAAGGAGGCAGAATAGACAGCAGGGGCAGTGGGGCTGGAGGCAGGAAAATCCTCCCCAGCCTCCTAGAAACTTTCATACTCTGCTCTCCTTTCTGTACTCTCCTTACCCCCTCACCCCTAAATGATGCTTCCCTTTTAACCTCTCCTACCAGGGCCAGGTGCGCACACTCACACATGTGCATACCCATTGGACCAGGCATGCACAGTCATAGGAAGGACACAGCACCACAGTTGCTGGTCACAGAGGCGAATGATAGAAGGGTGAAAAACCTGATAATTTATATACACCCTGTCTTGGGGAGCAACAGCAAATCAGAGGAAAAGATAACGAGGAAGACATGGGCAACCAGTAAAAAGTATAAATGGCTAAGGCTGGAATAGGAAAGGAGGGAAATGTTGCCCAGAAAATGTTCTGTGGGGCCAGCGCTGCTGGGCTGGTGAGTGAAGAGCGGCAGGGCCTATCAGGAGGGAGCATCTGCCAACCTGCTGCGTCTTCAGCTCTCTGCACACCCTCACTCCTCTCACATAGGCTGATGGGGCCAGAGCACCTATTCATGGGATCACTTATATGACCTACATCAAGAAACACTGTTTAGGTCTGCATCCACAAAGCACCTGATGATAGTTAATTCTGATTCTGCCCTCTTCCTATAGGCTGTCCTTAGTGCTCCAACCCCCCTGAGTCAACACCCTCCCTAGAGGAGTGGTACTTTCTTTGGTGTAGAACCCTCCCAGGCCTGCAGCGATCCAACCCAATGACTGAGGTCCAGGTCCTCGCAAAGACAGGTCACTGCAGCCACCACCATGTGAGAACCGCTTTTCCACAACTGATTACTTTTTAATAGCTCTAACAGGCAAAAGAAATGGGATTTTCACCTTACTAAACACATTTCTAGAAGACAACTCATGGCCGGGCACGGTTGCATGTGCCTGTAGCGGCAGCCTAAGGAGCCACAGCAGGGACCGGGGATCGCGGTTCGGTTCGAGTCCCGCTGGGGCCACATAGCGAGACCTAGTTCCAAAAAAATATAACTGGGAGTGATGGTGCGCACCTGTAATTCCAGCTACCTGGGAAGCTGAGGTTGGGGATTGCGTGACCCTGAGGTTCCACGGGCAAATAACAAGACCTAGTCTCAAAAAAAGAAGACGACAATTCAAACAATGCATATAAATGTTATACACATGTATGTATTATATTAAATGTACCTAAAATGTTTAACAAATTGCTCTGAAATGCATGTACCATTCTTCATTACTGTAGAATTAAACTATGTGTTAAAAAAAATTCTTAACAAATAATTTATAAATGTCTAAACCTCTAATTCTCAATTATAAAATGCCATGTGGCAAAGACATCAACAACACCTCACAAAAAAAATAAATAAAAATAAAAACCGCGAATATCATCAGGCACTCTCAGATTTCAGGCACTGGAACAGCTGGAAAAACGCTGACTCAAATTAACCCTTCTTTAGCCAACAGCGCCCTCTTATGTTATAAATAGGACATAACGTTTATAGCAATGTTAGGATTCTCTATCACCTTACGGCCCCCTAGAGAGAGGTCCTTGATGAGCATGGACAGAGACGAGGGAGGACATTATTAGCAGGTGACCCAGGGAATCTTGATATGGAGCTTGATATGGCAAGTCTTGCAATGCAGGCCTTTCAACAGAAATAGGAAATCAATGAGTGGGGAAATACTAGGATAAGGTATTTAGGAATATATCTCAATAACTTAGTAACTTTCTAACCTGCTAAAAAAAACATTGGCCAAGCACCCTCTCCAGGAGGCAGCAGCTAATGATCAGGGAGGTGCTGCGTTATTTCCAGTGATTTGGTCTCTGTACTATCCTGTGACCCCAGGCTCATTCTGTTCTCCCAGCTTCAATTCCCATATTGTAAAACTCATAAAGGAATTGCTTGGGGTTAGTGGAGGACTGAGTTAGGTCATACTCACTCTTTCCAGTACTTCTAAGAGCGAGGTCTGAGCGAAGTGCCACAGCCCTGGGATGCCATGAGGGAAGATTCTGGAATTGCTGAAAGAAGTTAGTCGAGGCTGTACACAGGAATGGAGATGTGTCCTTCACTACATCAAAGGATGTTTAGGGGCCTGGAAACATTACTGAGGGAACATTTAAAAATGGTTTAATGAGTGGAGTCATATTGAATCAGGCTACTAACACCCTTGCCTGGTAAGCAAGGGAGTTCAGAATTCCATGTTCAGAAGCAGGTTAAATTGTCCCCTCACACAACTCACCTGAAATCCATTCCCAGTGAGTCAACACTCATGGTTCTGCATTGCGGTTAGTCTGAACTGAGATATGCCAAAAATGTAATTTTCATGCTGAATTTCAAAGACATGTTATTATTTAGTTAAAAAAATGCATTCATAATTTTTATGCTGGTTATATTTAAATTAAAATTAGGATGTCTTAGGTTAAATAGAACATATTACTAAAATCAAGTGCTCCAGCTTATTTTTACATTTTTAACATAACGTCAACAACTTAAGTCACATATGATGTGTGCATTCTACTTCTACTGGACCAAGCTGCTCTGATCTTTGAATTCCTGAAAAGTAGTGAGTGTCAAGCTCATTCTTGATTCCCTAGCTCTTCAGCAATTTACACTAAAGAGCTTGTTGCCATAACCCTCTTTTTTTCATTCCACTGAGCCTTCATTAATAGCCTAGCAGTTTTCACACAAAGTTACTCAAGGTGAATGCTTTGTCTCTGCTGTCCCCCAAATTTAAGATTTGCTGCTTCTTGCTTTACCTCTTGAAAATCCTCCCTGGCACAAAATCTATCAGAAAGAAAAAAAAAGAAAAAAACAAAAACCACAACTCCGGAGCACAGAATCAGAGACTTGAAGCGGGAATACTCTTCCCTCTGTTCTTACTTCTTGGCTTTAGGGATAAGATTGCAATCCTTCTATATCTCTAGATTCTCAGTTCTGATACTATTCAATGATATAGCATAGGGTTGAAATAAAGTATATATGAAAGCAATGAATGGTCTCCTAAATTTGACATAACTTATTTAAACCCCCCCAAAGAAATAATTACCTTATTTCTATTTTTAGCTTATAAGAGTGGCTATTCTGAAAGGCCATGCTGAGATCAGGTTCATGAAAATACTTCAAGTTGACAGATATCTAGATTAAAAAACTTAAAGCTAGAAAAAAATTCCCGGGAGTCCAAATATTGGTCAATCATAGAACAGAAAACCCATGACTCTCATTATAAATGTTCTTTTTTTTCTTCTTCTCTTTTTTGTTTTTATTGTCCCCCTAGTGGGATTTACCTGGGAAGATTACTAGATTCCCATAATTGAAAGTCTCCTTAATATTTCTACAAAATATGAGCTCTCTGATATTCCACGATATAACAGAATCACACACTACCTTTAAACTGACTGATGTCAAAATCCTAACTTAGAGAAAATATACTTTCAGAGCACTATTTGAAGGATATGTATACTCTATCTACTCCCCTAAGGATTCCACATATTCCACAATTTTAATTGTTAAAGACTGATGTCTAAATACACTCATGACTCATTCTAAAGTAGGTAACAAAACCTTCAATGCATGGTGTGTTTATTTTCCCATTTGTTATAGATTAATTGACCATATGTGTGTGGGTTTATTTCTGAACTTTCAATTATTTTCCTTTGGTCTGTGTGTCTGTTTTTGTTCCAGAACCATGCTACTTTAATTATTATGAATTTGTAGTATAATATGAAGTCTAGGAATGCAATACCTCCATTTACTCTCCTTTTGGTCAGGAGGACTTTGATTCCTTGAGAGTTTTTATTATTCTTTAAGAATGTCCATAATAGTTGTTCTATTTCTTTAAGAATGTCATTGAAATTGCATTGAATCTGTAGATTGCTTTTGCTAAGATGGCAGTTTTGATGGCAATTCTTCCAAACTATAAGAAGAGGATGTCTTTCCATTTCTTAGTGTCTTCATCATCTTTTAACAATATTTTATAGTTTTCTTTGCAGAGGTCTTTCACATCTTTTGTTAAGTTTTTTCCTGGGTATTTATTTTTAATTGGTACAAGTGTAAATGGAGTAGTTTCCTTAATTTCTTCTTCTGGCTGATTTTTTGCATATAAGAAAGCTACTGATATTGTGTGTTGATTTTGTAACCAGCTACCTTAATTAACTGGTTTATTGTTTTCATTAGTTTTTCTGTAGAGTTTTTAGGATTATATATATATGTATATATGTATATGTATGATAATATATATATTATCATGTCATCTGCAAGAAGTGATCATTTTGCTTCTTCTTTCCCTATTTGGATTCCTTATATGTCCTTCTCTTGTCTCATTGCTCTACCTAGGACTTCCAGAATTAACTAAAGAGCAGTGGTCAGAGTGGACAATCTTGTCTTGTTCCCAGTCACAAAGGGAAGACTCTCAGTCTTTCACCATTTAGGATAATATTGGTTGTGGGTTTATTACATATTACTTTTATCATCTTAAGATACATTCCTTCTATCCAAAGAATTTCAAGGACCTACATCATATGAATATTGAACTTTGTCAATTGCTTTCTTAGCACCTACTGGTATGATTATGTGGTTTTTATTTTTCTTTTTAGTCATGTGTTGAATTACATTAAATGACTTTTGGGAGTTGAACCATACTTATTTCCAAGTATGGCAAATCCCACTTGGTCATGGTGTATTATCTTTTTGATGCATTGTTAGATTCTATTTTCTAGGATTTTGTTGAGAATTTTTGCATCCATGGTCATTGGGGGGCCTGCAGTTTTCTTTCTTTGTGTTATCTTTGTCTCCTTTTTTTAATTACTATGATGTTGGCTTCATAGAATGTATTTGGAAGTACTCCTTTTTTGTCTATTTTCTGAGTTTCCATAAGATAGACACCAGTTTATCTTTGAACATCTGGTAAAATTCATCTATAAATCCACCTGGTCCACAATGGAACCTACTATATACAGGAAAGACATTTGCCAAAATTCAGCACTCACAAAATTAGACAAAGCTAAGATTGAAAGTTAGATTAAGGGAACCTAAAATTATAACTTCAGTTAGATTAAGGGAACCTAAAATTATACCAACAGCCAACATTATATTTCATGGTAAAATGTTTAATACTTTTCTCCAAAAATTGAGAATAAATTACTTCTACTCTCACCCATCTACTCAGTATTGTTCTCATTATCCTAGTCATTTCAATGAAAAAGAAAAAAGAAAAATTAAGGCATGAAGATGAAACATAAGATTGTCAATTTAGGAATGCCATGATAACTTACATAGAAAAATTCTGAAAAATCTACAAAACAAGTAATGAGTGAATTAAGGAAGACTGACTGAAAATGCATCATTTTTACACAAAATTGGTTGTATTTGTATACAGCAGCACTAAAGAATTAGAAATAGATTTTTTTTTTCTGAGACTAGGTATCACTATGTTGCCAGGGTAGTCCCAATCTGGGATCAGATCTGAGTAGTCCAGATCCTGGATTGGATCTGAGATCCCACAGACTCAGGTGATTCCCTGCCTCAGCCTCCCAGGTAACTGGAATTACAGGTGCATGCCACCACGTCCAGCTATTTTTTTGAGACTAGATCTCACTATGTTGACCAGGGCAGGTCTCAAACCCAAGGACTCAAGTGACTCCTAGTCTTGGCCTCCCTTCTTAGGCTGGGATTAAAAGTGCGAGTCAAGAAATGAAAATTTTTAAGATATATAATAGATTTGTTTTCTGGAGTTAGGTGACTATAGATAGATGGAAAAGAAGAGACAGACAGACAGATGTAGATAATGATATGTAGATATATCCAGGAAATAAAGCAGGGACACTTTCACCGAAAATTAGAAAATGTTACTCAGAAAAGTTCAAAAGACCTAAATAAGGAGTAGCTAATAGTTAACGCTGCAGCTCAAGTCTAAGGACATCCCACTGTCAGAATTTCTTCTGGGGTGTGAGTCTCTTTTGAAACTAGGTCTTGCTATGTTGCCCGGGGAAAGGCAGACTCATGTTGCCTAGGGTACCACGGACTCAAGCGATCCCCAGCCTCAGCTTCCCAAATAGCTAGGATTACAGGTGCGCGTCACCATGCTCACCTATTTTTTGAGACTAGCTCTCGCTATGTTGCCCTGGGCAGGTCTCGAACCCACAGATTCAAGCAATTCCTAGTCTCGACTTTCCTTCTTAATCTGCGATTAAAGGCATGCCACTGCACTGGCAGTATCTTTTTTTTTTTCACTTATGGTCTTCAACCTAATGAGTGGGCCCCACCAACATTATGGAGATAATCCAGTTTCCTCAATGTCTACTACTTTAAATGTTAATATCTAAAAAATCTTCACAGGAATATTCGTACTGGTGCTTTACAAATATCTGACATTGTACCCTAGCCAAACTGAAAAAAATAACAGTCACACATACATTTACTAGAAATCTAAATCTAAACTTTAGAATAGTAATTATAAACCTTCTAAAGGAACACTTGGGAATAAAATCTTTGCCACCTTATGCTAGACAACAATTACTAGGCAATAATTCTAAGACATCATTTAGACACTAAGAAGAATGATATCCATTAAGTGTTTTCCCTTGTACCATGTGTCCTTCAATCAGGAAGTTCTGTGTCCTTTTAGTTAGAGCAGCCTGGTAAGGCTAAACCCTGAACCCAGCAGCTGACTCAGCCTCCCAGACTGGGTAGTCCTGTGTGCTCCACTCTGTTTCCCCACCCCTAGGACATGGAGGCAGATGCTACCCTGTGAGATTCTACCCCTCAGTGAGAGGGCCTCTGGGGAGGGTCAGAGTGGAAGGCTGTGGCAAGTTATAAGTAGAAGACTGCAAGATGTTGAGGCCTAGGCTACTAAGTTGTATAATATATAGTTTCCATAACACTACTCCCACTAGATGCTCTGGGCAACAATGTCAGCTCAGATTTGGCAGGAAATGGAGGGCACATGAATTCCAAATTTTGATAACAGTCACCATTTTTGAAAACTGCTATACTTAACTATAAGATGGCTTGTGCACCATCTGATCAGATCTCTAAACTGTCTGAAGAGACCCCAGCCTCCTACCTCTCACTTTAGCCTATGTCCTCTGCAGGCTCACTGGTCCTGACAGCACAGGTTCCCTGTGTTCCACACCTAGGGCAGGTCTCTCCAAATATTGAGCACCAACTGTGCAGTTGGACAACCACTCTGCTGAGAATTTGCACCCACTCCTCCAAATCTACTGAATAACAGTGATACCTAAGCATGATCCTATACTCACCTTACTAATGAAGCTCAAGAAGATTATGTATAACCTTTAGTTAACAAGTAAGACATGAATCCAAATTCAGACTGTCAAACTTCTAGGACTGTTTTCTTAACCTTTACCCATAGTGCTCCACTGATTCTAGAAATAGTAAGTTCTACTGGGGTTTTTTAGAACAAAACTGATTTTAAAATATATCTAACTTTACCCATAGATAATCAAAAATAGCTTCATTATGCATGAGTGCATGCACATACACACACATGCACATATACACACCTTGGGCACCTGATGATATTTGTAAAACCTCCTTAATGTTTAATTTGAAGGAACAATATTCAGTGATGAGTCACTGCTTCCGTTTCTCAGGGTTGAATAATAGCAAAACCTCTTCTAAATTAAAAGAGAAATGGCAAGAAGATGAAAGAAGACTGAAGGAAAAGCAACCAGGGATGTCTGATTGAGAGGATAAGGCTGTGCTACTAAGCATTTCTCATCTTTTCCTTTTATAGTCAGTATACTTTTACGTCCTCATCTACCCAGTAGGAATTAATAGCCAAAGGCCTATTTCTGCCTTGGGAATCAAAATCAAATACAAGCAAATTTTTTCATGATGTTCTTTGAGGGCTTGGTTAGGGACTGTGGAAGTAAATAGACTAAAATTAGCAAAATGTCAAGGAACAACCTATAGAATCCCCTGAGACGAATAGGAGGAGAGGATCAAGGAATAAGTTTAAAGGGATAGTTAGTTCCTGTAATGTACCAGTAAGAATATTTATAACCTCCCTAAATAGAATCATCTGACAATACTTAGACTTTCCGGAGGCTCCCCAGTGTCTTCATATAATTTTAGTATCTCTCAGCATTCTAGACAAGGATCTTGGAATGACAGCTCCATATAACATTGGGGCTGTGTTTGTATTACAATATTCCTCAGTATCCCCTGCTGACCTTGGGACTTCTTTTATGTGAAACACATAAAAGACATTATATATTTCTGATGGGATGAGAGAAATCATGTGCATGCCAGAAAATAAAACCTGCTTTCTTTCCTTACATCAAGTATATGGATTTTCCAGGTTTGTTTTAACAATGAAAGAAAAAAAAATAGATCTTATTCTGAAAAGCTCAAATCTTGATTTAGAATGGAGGTGGTATTTTGTGGGTTGTTTGGTTTTCACAAAAAAAAAGAAAAAGTTCATTTGCAATTCAGAATCATGTCCCAAAAAAGAAGAAAACATAGAAAACAAGGGTAAGTAAATGACATGGGTCCCTTCATATCATTAATTCTCACAACTGCATTTTGACTTTTCTCTTTATTCAGGTGAGGACTGAAACATTTTATTTCCTCAAGATCATGAGATCATGCAGGCAACATTGGAGAAGGTCAGAAACTCAGGACTATGTGATTCTAATACCTTTTTTTCTCTTTTTTCTCCCTAGAAAGAAACAGAAGCCAGAAAAACCAACTCCAGGGCTACAGATAAATTAACCAACAAGACCACTGAAGTCACTTTGGGGGAAATTGGTGCCAAAGCAATGCTGGATGTGGGATGTGCTACCATGGGAACTGTTGGTTGGGATGGTAATCAGTATGATGTAATAATTAGACCACAGAAGACCAATGTATGTGTCAGCCATCGTTCTGTTTGCTCAGGATTTCATATCCATTTAACTGTGACACAGACACAAATAAATGGTCCCTGATCCTGCCAAGTGAAAGGCAGCTTCAACCAGGAACTTTAGCAAGTCATTATATACATAAAAAAACACCTCTTCCTGCCACTCCTGACCTATCTCCATTGAGTATTTGATTTTCCACTGCAATGAACTTCAAAGTGGAGGCCCCAGACCAGCAGCAGCAACAACATCACACTGGAGATGATGAATAATGAAATCTCACAGACATCTGCTAAATAGGTACCCTGGAGGTGAGGCCTTGTGATACATGTTCCAACAAGTTCTCCAGACTGTGTCTTATACTAAAGATGCTGCTCCAAATCTCCAGAGCACAGGGCTAATTGTTTCAACAATTAGCAAACAATGAATGAATGAATATCAAAGGGCTAACACACCCCTGCATGAACACAGAGACCAGCCAGCAGCCTTTCCAAGTCAGGAGCTGATTCAGTAACTGCTGAGATCTATTATATCCCATTGGTCCTGATGGTGGTCCCTCCAATCCCAGCAGAGAAGTCCCCATGCCAGGTCAGAGCTCTTACTCCATGATATCTACATATTTTAATTATTTATTAAGATGACATTGTAATATAACACATTAAAGTTTCAGGTGTGCATCATTACAAATCAACATCTGTCTGTGCTACATCCAGCTCACCATTAAAAATCCAGTTCTCTCTTTTCACCATACAATTGATCCCTCTTATCTGACTGACCTTCTCTTAAACCCATTTGCCTTCAGGTAATCACTGATTTGGCCTCAGTTTTAACATGTTTCTGTTTAATTTAAAGGTTTGTTTCTCTATGTACTGCAATGAGTAGAATTGTAGTGTTTGTCTTTATTTAACCCATTTTACTAAACATAATATCTTCTTACTCCATTCACATGGTAACAAAAAACAAATAGTCTTACTGAACAACCTGAGTTTACTTAGAAACCCAGATTCTTGACTCTTTTAGGGAACTAATTATTGTCTCATGAATACAATTAACTTGATCAAATTTATATTTGTATTGCTCAATGAAAATATGCCAACATCATTTGCATATTTTTCAATTAATTTTCCTATCTCCCTATTCACATCATAGTGACTGTTTTCAACAGAGCTCCACAGAGTAAGACGCTCACCCAATAAGTCTATACACAAATTGACCCACAAGCAAAGATACTAATAAACCTTTATGAATTTAATGAACTAAAGGAACTAATGCACTTCCAAGGACAAACTCGGATGTCCCCTAAGAACATCACAGTGAGGAGTCACAGAGACCTCTCCCCATGTTTATGGCCTTTTGAGTCACTGCTATCAAGTTAGTGACAACAGAGGACTGGACACTGTAGACTTAGGGACACAAGTGATACAGGCATAGCGTCTCTATCTTACCCATGACTCATTCATTGAGGGTAAATGTTTGCCACTCTGGTTTCCAGAAAATTACCATCATAATTCTGATTCCTATGCTTGCTTTGTTTATAGCATAGTTTTGCAAAGGATATATTAGGATTTCATTGGTTAGGTGAGAGAAAAATTTTTGAAATCATTAAAACAGAGAAGAAACAGAATAACATCCCAGATCATACACACTTTGTCATGAAGAAGCTTCAGAAAGAAATTCAGACTCAAAACCTGCATCTTGAAGTGATTCCTTGGATAAATAAGATACCAGTTCAGACTCACTCATCTGCCCATACCTCTTTCTGGCCCCTATACTCTTCCTCTATTTGCTGCTCTCCCCACCTCACTGCCTATGTGAGTCACCTGAACTTCAATATTTCTTAAAGCCAAACAGTTTGACAACAAACCCTTAGTAGTAGAGTTTAATACATGCACTAGAGGTCAAAACTAAGAAGTGTTCATTCGATATTTTCATAACACTAAAAAAGTGAGAACAAAAATATAATGAGAAACCCAGAGTGAATTTGGAGTTGTCACCCAGACAGAAATCCAGCAAGGAGCCAACATGCTCACAGGCCCCACAGAGGCAAGACAGATCATGCTGTATAAAACCCAAGTCACTCTTCCATGAAACATGTAACTAATTCAATAGTGCTCAAAGTAGGGCCAGTTTTTTTATGATTTGCACAGCTGCCAAACCTACAGTTAATGACTTCGGTCTTCAGACTTGTAAGCAGGAAACTGATCAAGCCTCTGGACAACTCATAAACAGAATATTCACCATAATGGTTTAGCACTCAACATAGATGGGTGCCAAGGTGACTGCAGCTATTAGTCAATTAGCAGACTTCTCTATTATTCAATGGGAATTTAAAAATTAAAATTGGAGACTCAATTTAACAAGTTAGAATGGTAAATAACTCCTTGCTTCTACTACAGCATCTGAAAGAATATTTTCATGTGGTAACAGATAAAAAAATAAATAAAATTCAGAATAAACAGTCAAGTCTCCATATTAGACCTAGGGTCTCCTTCAAACTATATTGCCCTTTCCACTCACTAGGAAAAAAAAAAAATATCTCAGTTAACAGAATCACTTCTTAACAGCTCTTACCTATTTTCAAAATTCGCATTTCTGTTCACTCTCATAATGAGACCTAAAACCTGCTTCATATCTTTCATCTGAGCAAGGAATTTCATAACTGCTAATATATTTTTGGATATTCCCCATACCTGGAATAGATTTGCTAGAAATTCTCATCCAAAAACCCTGTATTTAATATCACTTGTTGATGGATCACAGTATAGCAGGATTTTCAGTTTTAAAAAAACAGTGAGACAATTTGCTCAGGATATCAAGGTTGGAACTGATATATATAACTCAAGTCTAAAGTATTATCTTTTAGCAGAGGCAAAATTAGCTCTATGCACTCATTAAATCCTATTGAAAGGTCACAATAAATGGATTAAAATATACACACTGGTGGTAGGATTTGAGAGTGCTTTGGAGATAGATTAACAAGGAATCAAATAAAAATCATCATCAGGTTAAGGACCGCTTAGAAATTTTGATGCTTTCTAAGGAGGATGAGCTTCCAAAAGTAGAAGTATACACACACACACACAAAAAAAAAAAAAAAAATCACTTAGATGTGAAAAAAAATGCTCTGACTAACCACTGTGCCAGAGGAGGTGGCCTTCACTCAAATCAAGGCCTCCTATCATATGGACAAGTTCTTGAAAGCAATTGAAGAAGTTATCATATGACCTCAAAAACTGATCTCAGAATCAGAAAAAAAAAGAGGGGAATGAGAATAATTTTGCTCATGATGACATTATCTCTCTGGTGCTAATTGACTACAAGACCTCCTATTATATGGACAAGTTAAGATGGACAAGTTCTTGAAAACAATTAAAGAGGCTATATCATATGACCTCAAAAACTGACCCTAGAATCAGAAGAAAAAAAAAAGAGGGGAATGAGAATAATTTTGCTCATGATAACATTATCTCTCTGGTGCTGCCAGAGAATTTTTTAAAAATGAAATCTTGAAATAATTTTATATTAAATTGCCCACCAAAATAATATACATAGACAATTTGGTAAAGCAACATTACTGAAATTGCTGAATGGATACCTATTCATACCTCATTGCTAACATCACACTAAAAATTATAAAGGTAGGACTGTTAGGCTGCCACAAAAACAGATTCTCAGAGAAAAAAACAAAAGTTTTATTAAAAGACTTAGCTGAGGGCACCTGGGTCTCAGAAGGAAAATTGGACCCAAGGCCTTGAGCTTTATTAATACAGGCATTTTATAGGTTTTTGCAAAAGCTACAAATACACTTCTTGCATGTTTAACCATTTAGAGGCCATTTTCTGCATGATATAGTACAAAATTGGCATTGAATACACAAAGTTGGCACAAAAATAAAATTTGTGATAGTTTGGCTATCTCTAAGAAATAATACCTTCATGGAACTAGGTTTTTCACCTTAGATATAAGCTTTTTTATAAGCTTTTTTTCTTCTTTACAAACTGTTTTCCTCCCAATTATGGGAAGGGGTTTTCCTCCTAATTAAGGGGAGAGTAGGCGACTATGTCCATTTATTATCTTGCTTTTAGCTTCCCCAAAACAGCCTGACCTTGAGTTAGCAAAAGTTAAAGTTCCACAAAAACCTAGTTGAGTCTCCTTTAACCTTGAGATACCTGTATCCTAAGCCAATTTTTAGGCCTAGTGGTTAACACTTTAGGTCTCAGTATTGAGGGGTTAAAGAATTCACTCAGGAGTTTTAACTCATTTTTATAGGACATGGACAAACAATCTCCTGCCCAAACATCTACTCCAGAAATTTACACTGATTTGATTGATAATAAGAAACTTTAATTTGAATTGGCACCTTTCAGGTTGTCTTTTCTGGGTATCTCCTAACTATACCAGGCCATATGTTGTTTCTTTGCTTCTCTTCTTTTTGGGTTCAGTTTTTTAACTAGAAGGTTGTTTTATTATGTCAAGGAGAAAGGTTGTCAAGAAAGTTAAAATCCTCCTTTCCTTCCAACAAGTCCCCTGGAGAATAAAGAGCTAAAAAGCAACCCTTCTGAGATGCTTTGTGCTTTCCATTTCCACCAACCAAAAGGCACACAGAAAGCATCTACAGGTCAGTTGTGACCTGAACACTCTCAGGTTTCTCACCACCTGTCATTTTATCAAGAATGTTTACACCCAATTAACCTGAACTCATGAACTC
This sequence comes from Uropsilus gracilis, assembly GCA_004024945.1. Taxonomy (NCBI): domain Eukaryota; kingdom Metazoa; phylum Chordata; class Mammalia; order Eulipotyphla; family Talpidae; genus Uropsilus; species Uropsilus gracilis. The sequence goes on from PVHY01000184.1 coordinate 73,001, forward strand.
TAAGAACCTTTTCATCTACCAGTAAAGAATTTGAAAAGTTCAATCAAAACATGGAAAAGTTAAGTTAACCCACTAAGAAACACGGTACCTTCAGTAAGTGGGGGGAGGTGTCAACAGTCATAAAATCCTTATATTTTTATTCCATTGCATCATGCACCATAAGTTTGTGTCAGGTGTGTTGAATGATGTAGTAGGAAGCTATTGCCTTACTTCTTGAGGAATATATGGAAGCCTTTAAAGTTCTAATAAAGGTATTTAGCTTTCTTTACTTCAGTCATGTGATTAAATAAGAGAACTTTTCCAGGGAGATTGATTTACTTTCTCAGATCAAAGATCTTTTAGAACTACAGTTCTCCCTGCAGTGGTCCACAGTTGCTGCATTCTTACAGATGTAACCAAATATTTGAACACACTGAAATTTAATCTTCAGGAGAGAGGGTGAGAAAATTCTTTATTTCTCTAAGAAAGCACATCTGTACAAACTCTATACTAGAAAAGAATATATCCATAGTTATATGAAGTGGCCAAAGCAGGTCTTTTGCATACCACCCACAAAGCCAAACTCTGAACCATGAAAATATCTTTTCAGTTTTTACTGGAATTGGCCACCAAGTGAGATGGCAAGATTGACACCCTAAAACATTCTCCCTGAGTGGCAGAAGTGCTGTAATTATATAAGGGGTGGGTGAAGATGAGGAAAGGGAGAGACTGCTGGATGTAAAAGCTGTGGAGGGTTCTATAGTTCCAGGTATGAGGGTATGCAGAGTCTCTAAACATGATGATTCACAGTGCTTGGTTTTCTCACCAAGGAGTAGTTTCCTCAGAGCATTATCAGCACTATTCATCAGCTGTTTGTTTTTTATGTTACAATAATCACCAAGCAGCACAGAGAATCTTTGTTAGAGTTGTAACACAATCAATTTCCAAGTTACCAGAAATGCTTTGAAAAAAAAAATTGTATTAATCTCAAGTTAAAGGTCAATGGCAATAAGGGCATCTGGGAAAGAGAAAACCTTGCACTCCATTTAGTCCTAATCCTAATTCTTAACCTAGGGGGATTTTTACTATAAAATAGAGGGAATCTGGCTATATAGTTTTGGACTTAAAGTCACTGAATAAAACATGAGATTCATCTGGTTTGTAGTTACTTGAAAGGTTTTGTTAGCCAGATGGAGTTACCATGCTAAAGGTTTATTCAAAAGCCAAATACTATGCTTAATTCACATGGATGTTTTGCAGTTTAAGCCAAAACATTAAATCACCTTCTCAATTTTGATCCAGAACCTTTTTATCATCAGATAATACCTCTCTACAAAAGGATAAAGCACCGTTTTTTGTCATTCTTAGCCAAGGTTTTTTTCTCATCCTTTACATTTCACCTGTGATTTATTAAACAATATTAAGTTATGAACTCCCTCTTCAGAAACCAAAGCCATATTATCAAAAATTATATTATAAAACATTCATGGTTCAGATAAAGGAAATGAAAATCTTTTTCTGTCTCTAACAAGAGTAGGTTGATTTATTCTGAAGACAAATTAGTAGTATCTAAAGAAGCATGTCACTGGCACCAGCACAGGCCTTTGGGAGGGTCCCTTCCTTGCATTGCTGCCACCACAGACCTGGAGAGCCACCCTCTTGTGCCAGGTTCCTGAGGGAACCCACCTGACCTTCCCCCCATCCAGGTGAGACCCTGGAAGTCATTGGCACCAGCACCTGGCCTCTGGGAGGGTCCCTTCCTTGTGTCACTGCTGCTGCAGCCTTGAAGAACCACCCCCTTTAGCCAGGTTCCTGAGGGAACCAGCCCAACCTTCCCCCATCCAGGTGAGACACCAGAAGTCACTGGCGCCAGCACTGCAAGTGGCACCAATGCAAATTAGTAAAGTAAATAACAGATCTACTTGCAATCCAGAAAACACTACTATCAGCATGCTAGCCAACACCAGAACCATGGTTTCTCAGTGTGAAGAAAAAGTCAGAAAGAAAAACACAGTAAGGAGAAAAACTGTAGATATGCAAGCAAACCCTACAGGAAATAATCCATCACCACCAAAGAAAAGACAATCTCCAGAAAACATCAAGGAAGACATTGAAGAAATGATGTGTATCTCAAACAAAGATTCCAACATCAACAGGTTAAATGTACTCTAACAAATAAGAGAAGAATCAGAAAAAAAAAGACAACAGAATGACAGGAGCATGTAATGCACTAAGGGAAGAAGTAGAAAAATATAAATAAGAATGCATCAATATGTATAGCCTAAACAATGAACTGAAGAAGAAAATGAATCCCTAAAAATGAAATTGAAAGAGACCCAAGATTTAAGGATTGCAATAGATGAGCTCAAAAATGCAGGGAAAAGCTTTGGAGGGAGATTAGATGATATAGAAGAATGAATCAGCACACTTAAGAATACAGAAATAGAGTACAAAGAAAGAAAAAGAGAGTAAAACAAAATAAGAAGACTGAAGAAAAGCTCAGTGATATGTAAGATTACTTAAAGAAAAGAATAGAAACATAAGAGTAATAGGAATCCCAGAAGGAAAGGAGAGAGCCATAGGAATTGAAAGGCTTTTCGATATAATTATATAGGAGAACTTCCCAAATCCGAAGAAAAAAATGAAAATAGACATACAGGAAGCAAAAAAGGACACCAAACTACTTGAATGAAAGAAAAGCCACAGTGAGACATATCATGGTAAAACATCCAAGAACCCAAGATAAGGAAAAAATGAGACTGGATAGAGAAAAGAAACAGACAACTTACAAAAGAAAATCCATTAGACTGACCTCAGATTTTTTTGAAGAGACACTCCAGGCAAGGAGAGAATGGAGTCACATCTACAAAAAAATCCAAGAAAAAAGTGCCAGCCAAGAATACTCTGTCCTGCACAGCTATCCTTCCTCCATGAAGGAAAAATTAGAACCTACTCCAACAAGCAAAGTCTCCAGAAATTTGCTACCACTAAGCCCCCACTCCAAGAAATTTTGCAGGAGGCCTCAAGATCAAAACCATAAGAAGAACAAATACAAAAATAAATAAATAAACCAAATGAAAACCCCAAAATGACCACCAGGAAATTGCTAGAATCACAAACATCAATAATCATCCTAAATGTCAATGGTCTAAACTCAGCAACCAAAAGACAAAGAGTTGCAGACTGGATCAGAAAACAGAACCCAACATTCTGCTGCCTCTAAGAAACACATCTGATCTCTAAGGATAAGTATACTGAAGGTACAGAGCTGGAAGACTATACTACAAGCAAACGGTCCCCACAAGAAAACAGGGGTTGCGATTCTCATACCAGACACAGCAAACTTCAAATTAAGAAAAGTGACAAAAGATAAAGACAGCCACTACCTAATGGTTAAAGGGTCTATCCACCAAAAAGACATAACAATAAGCAACATATACGCACCTAATGGAGGGGGGGGTATCAAAATTTATAAAACAACTACTAGTAGAGCTGAAATTAAATATTGGTGAGAATATATATGTGGTAGGAGATTTTAACACACCACTCTCAACAAAAGACAGATCAACAAAACAGCAACTACGCAAAGACACAAAAGCTTTAAAGGAAGAGTTAGACCAAATGAACCTAATAGATATCTGCAACATGAGTGAGTCTCCATTCTTGACCAATCAGTGGGGAAGAAAAGGCACAGAGATGTGACTGTGGCCCCAAGTCAGAACTGTAACCCACAAGAGAGGAGAGGAACTGGACCAACAACCTGCCAAGTCTGCCCACAGCAGGGAACTTCTCCACTGCCAGTAGCTGGGAGTTGACTGACCAACACCAGATACCAGAATTATGCAGCACAGAAGCAGCACCATGGGACAGACATCAGAATGGAGGAGAAAGCCAGTGTGAGCCAGGCACTGTGGCTCGTGCCTGTAAGCTTCAGCCTATGAAGCGGCTGGGGCTAGGGATCGCAGTTTGAGTTCCGCTTGGGGCAAAAACAGTGATACCTAGTCCCAATAAATAGCTGGGCGTGGTGGCGCATGCCTGTAATCCCAGATACATGGGAAGCTGAGGCTAGGGATTGCCTGAGTCCGTATTACCCTGGGCAACGTGAGCCTGCGGTTTCACGGGCAAAAATAGCGAGACCTACTCTAAAAAAGAAAGCCAGTATGAAATAGGAAGTGCAGAACCCAGTGAACACATGAGTCTAGAGAAAACTAGCACCTAGTAAATAAGTCCTCCACCATAGGAAGCTCCCTAGTACAGGAGCCACGCACCTGCCATACAATGGTTCCTGACATGCTCGTCTGGCTACCCACCTCAGTTACTCCTAAAGATCTGAGCAGCATGGTTTGCCAAATCCCAGGAGTGCAGCTTCTCACCCACGAAAAAGGACATTGCTCCAGGAAAAGAAGAGAACAATGGACCAAGTATTGACCAATGACTTGCAGCAAGAGGAGCTGGAGTGACAGGAAGGGGAAGGAAGAAAGGAGGAACAGGGTGGTGGTATATTGGTTCAATATTTAGGGGAGGACCATACCTCAGGGGAACAATAACTATACAAATATGACCGATGTATGAAAATTATAAAATAAAAAATGTTTTTAAAAAGAAAACTGGAATTTAAAAAAAAGTGATGGTTTCAATAATTTGTCCAAGTCAGAAGGAAAGACAGGTGTGCCCAGCTCCCAGTGGATTCACCACAAGAAGAGGTGAACTGCAAATCTTGCAAGTCCAGTTCACTGCACAAGGGTTAGAATTTTTATTGCTTATGCCCTTTGTCATGACCATTTATAAGCTATGTGGAAGTCAAATTTGAATGTGAAGATAAAGTTTCTCTTACACTTTCTAGATTTGTGAAAGTTATTGAAGAGATTTACCAAGTTGTTTTCTTCCAGGGTTTAATGCTCAACTCAGAATAATTCAAGCAATCTTTTCATTCAAACTTTGACGGTTAGTGATGCACATCTGAAATTTAATATTATAATGCATATTACTTCCATTGAAAAAAACAAAAGAAAAAAATTGCCTTGCCTAGTTGTAGTCTCTATAGTTCTTCTACCACCATATCACCACCATATCACCTGTGACCCATCACCATATTTACTTTTGTTTCTCCCTCCTTTGTTTTACCCCTTTCCTTCCCCCATCTTTGCTGTATGTTTACATTCTATAGTCAACAGAGATCATATTAAATAGGTATGCAGTCACCGATGTGTGTTTCTTCCCCAGGAAGAATGTTCCCTATTCAAATTTACCCTCCATATTTTTCAATACAATTACTATTCACCCCCAGAAGTCATAAACAGAAAAAGCCTGGGACACTCTCTATGCTTTCCTGAAGAATTTCCTCCATCTACAGGTAATAAGATGTTCTTTCTATGGCATGTGGGCCTCTTGGCATGTCTGGGGAGGACCTGCTGCTGGAGATACTTAAAAGAACTTGCAAATCCTCTGTGGTGTTAAGGGAGAAGTCCTGAAGACTGACAGAGGCAAGTTGTGGATCTCTTGAAAAACTACTTGACTTCTACTGTTGCAGAGGTTATCTTCCTACAGAGTGAAGAGAAAAATGGAAACTAGTAGACCAAGTAAGAAAGCTGAAGACCCTGATCAGACCAGAGAATGTATCAAGTAAAACAGCTGACTGCTTTGTACTGTGTCTGCCCTGCTGCTGCCTATCACAACCACTATCATCAGCTGCACTCCAGATCAGGCGCCTATGCAGACTGAACAGCACCAAGAGGGAAAAATATAAAAGCTGGGGTTGTCCTGGAGAAGTTCCTGTTGCATTACCTACTGTAAATAGAACAAATTATTTCTCTTTGAGGACTATATGGTGCTACAGACCGGCCAGGCGAGGGCGCAGGCCAGGGATGACCAGAGTTCAGCTGGGCAGGAAAGACACAGGGGCCGGCGATTGGTGAACAGACACACACTCAAGGGGTGATGAATTTGCTGCGATTTGAGGTTTTTGTGAATATATATAGTGTTTTAGGCGATTACATCAGCATTTTATGAGTATATGCAATTAACATATCAACAGATTGCAGATTTATCTTAGGTGTAACTTAAACATTTTAACTAACAACATAACTGTTCCCAAAAGCATCCCAAAATAATCTTTTACTTTGTTATCCCTTCACTGAGACTCCACCAAGGTAAATAGGATTTGCTTTGACTTTTTTAGGGAAATACTCTGACCTCAGGGCTGCTTAGAATTGTTTAGTAAATCAAAGGATGACCTCAACAACTCCCTTGCCTGGGATCTGGGGGCAGCGCCCTAAAGGACCCCTGTGAAGGTTAGCTCCCAAAAACACCCTGTGGGGGCAGAGAGCTTCGCCCATGGAAGCTTTTGCCCCATAGGTCCCCCATTTCAGGTCAGCTCCCACAATATGGCTTTTTCTCCCTGGAGAATATTTGGCAGAGACCCACCTCCCTCTTTTATAGAATGTGAAAGTTTCAGTAGCTGGGGAGTGAAAGTGCTATTGGGTGTAAATAGGACAAAAGCCTCCAACCAACAAGCCAAAGAACAAAAAATGGCACTTTTAAAATGTGGCTTCTGCCACTCAGTTTCTTTCAGGTTCTTTCCACCCAGTGTGGCAGTTGCCAGAGTCACAACACAATTTAAACAATAGGGTTTTATTAACAAGGAAAATCAACCAGGAAAACAGAAAGTCAAACAAAAAGTCCCAAATGCTATAAGTGACCAGTTATTTTACCCCAATTACCATTTCAAAGTCCAAAAGTCCCAAACATATGTCCAAGATAGTGCCCCTTAGCCCCTCCAAACCTGAGGCAGGCACTTTGCAAAATCCAGTCTTTCTTTTCTGTTTTCTCATTGCTTCTTCTCTCTCCAGCATCCCAACCTGCTCAGCTTCTCCGAGGTTCTTCAAACTTTCCAACAAGTACTGATGGAAAATCAGCTTTCCCAGGTATCAGCTTTCTCCAGGTATCAGCTTTCCATGCCAGCTTGCTCCAGCCCCACACACTTCCTTTTCCAGACCCAACTTCAGTTGGGTCTGGCCACATTCACCGGGCCTGCCCTCAGCAGCCCCCATCACCACAGCCTGCCATTTGGCATTGGCATCCAACTCCACACCAGCTACTCCTCTGTCGGCCACTATCCCAAAATGGCTCCTCACCACCACCAGCTCACTCATCTGGGGAATTCCTGCCTAGCCCAGTCAATCTGACTCCTCTTTATTGGCCCATCATTCTCATGTCTCCCATACCTATCTGGGCCACTTCTGGCCTCCTATTTCTTGGGGGGGGGGCCTTTTTTGCACTCCTTGTTTCTTCTCATGGGTCTTACTCTCAGACCCTGCCCACCAGTACAGCATGATGCCCAATACATACAATTTTCAACTACATCACTACAAGCAGCCCTGGATGCTCATCCAGCAGACTTACCCCATATCAAAAGGACAACCACCCAATTCATCAAAGCCATGTCTGCACTTGCTGTTCCCTGGCCAGATAAATATCCAGGAAGCAGTATGGGATGCACCTGTGTCCAGGAGGCAGGCAGGCAAGTTTAGCAGGATTTCCTGGAAAAGAAATTTTTGTTTATTCCCACAACATATGCTTCCTGGGTGCTCAGAAGATGCCAGGCATGTGAAGAGCAGGAGACACATCTTTGACCAAACAGATGCTGATCCCTGGACTCAGAGAGTTCACTCTGACATGTCCACAGTAAATGATCCTCTGCAGCTCTGGGAGGTACACAGATGCAAGGCTCAGAAGCACTACAACCATTTGGGCACCCTCTCAAAGACCACTCAAGGGCAGTAAACACTGCCCAGAAGGCAGACACAACACACCAGATAAGACCTTGGTGTCCTCAGCGACATCACTGAGTCACTGACATAGAACACCACTTATCTGAGTCAATAAAACAGATGTATTGGAATAGAGTAGGAAGGGAGAGGAATTTGGAGCTAGACACAACTCAACAGAAAATAATCAAAAGTCATGAGCTGCCATTCAATCATGAGCTGAAGAACCAGGGATGATCATTCCCAAAATATAAAAAGTCACCTTCATTATTAATCGAAAGATGAAAATTAAAGAAAAGCTAAGGTCCCATTTTATATCCATTAGACAGGTTGAAAGAGAAAACTCTTTTAAATGGTAGTGAGAATACAAATTTCTATGGCCTCCCTTGGAAAGTCATTTGTATTTGAGTTCACATACTGTGAGATCTAAGAATTTCTCTGCAAAATGTACATCTAAATTCTTGCACAAATACACCAGGAGAAATGCCCACATAATTTCACTCTGGCATTATTTTAGCAGAAGAGAAAAGAGTAGTGCCCAGCAGAACACTATACAGCAGTGAAAATGAAATGTAGTCATGTGCTTCAGCATGAATAAACCTCAGAAATATAAAAGTAAATGGAAAAAACAAAATTTAAAAACATTCAAAACTGAACAACATATGGTTTAGAGTTATGAAGAGCAAGCAGGGTATTACTTGGTACATGCCTCTGTGGTGACACTGAGAGCTATGTTCTCATCCTCATGGTCAATGTCCCCATGACACTGGTGCTAACTATTTTTAATGTTACCATTGAAAACAATCTTTTCAAAGTCTGAAGTAGTACAGTTTTATAGTACTGACAACATACCCATCAACAGTACACTGTATAGTCCATGCTGATCCCAGATGTGTAGTGGATCACAACATCCAGGTTTGTGTGATTACACTCTAAAAGGTTCACACCTTGATGAAATCGCCTAACGACACATTTCTCAAAACATACCCATCATTAAGCAACACATGACTGTATAAGCACAAAATTCAATTGCTCCCCATTTCAGTAAAAATAGTTGTGGAGAACAAAAGTTTAAAAGTTAAAGCTATTGGTTATGTTCTCTTTCTCCTGTGTGGCTGACAACATATTTTTCACTTCATTATTCTTTAACTCTACACATGTTTGTGTGTGTTTGTTTTGAGCAGTTTTTCTGGGTTGTATGTGTGAATACACGTATGTGTATGTGTTACTATGTATATAATTTTGATCACACGTTTCACGTGACAGTCCATCCCCAGGATCACCCCCAGAGATCTTGCTTTCTGGCATCACATCCCACTCTAACAGGCATGTCCCTGAGTAAGCCAAGTACATCCTCTCTGTAGAATGAACAGTGTATGAATGCCAAGCCTCAGTCATGAAAAGCAGGTCCTAGCCCATTCTAAGAGAAGCTAAGTGTCATGTGAAGACCTCATTCTTTGGAGAGGTCCATGTGACAACGAACACCAGCATGTGTCCTACCAACAGCCAACAATAACTGGCCATCCAGGTTGGTGAGAACTCTCAAGTGGACTGACTGACCCCAAGAATGACTTCAAATGACTGCAGCTCCAAGCTGCCATCTTAACTCTGCATATTAAACCAGGATAAGTCCTGTCACCCTGTAACCACAACCCACAGAAAGGTAATGAATGCTTATGGTTATTTTAAGCATCTTTTGGGGTGATTTATAAAGCAGTGATGACTGTTAGCTTTTGGGAAATGGAAAATGGGACAGTTTCCCAAAATATAGGAGAAATTGGAGACTGGGCAGCATCCAGAGCTGGAAGGACTTTGAATGTGTGACTAAAAGCCTGAACAGCTTTGAAGGTACTGTCAACAAAAGGTTGTTGACATTTGAGAAGGTTGTCTGTGAGGGTTTCATGGAAATGCAGGTGACTATCATTACAATCTAGTGCTTATGTAATGGGGAAAAAGGTTATCAACACTGCCTTCTACAGAATGTAGAAAATGTAAAATGAATCCAATGAACTAAGCAACAAAGCTGAATTCTCAAGAAGCACGGTTTTGTTTTCTTACAACTCACAGTAAAAGGGAAGAGAAAAGCTAAAGGGAAGCAAATGGCTATAAAACAGAAAGGAGTTAGGAATTGTTGGGTTTGAAAATACCCAGTCCCTGCATATGGAAAAGGAGTTAAGAACATTTAAGAAAATGGTTTCTGGGAAATTATCAAATCTTAAGAAAACAGGATCTAAAGATGAAGTTGAACAAGAACTCCCAAATCCTTTGTGATGGTCTCCAAAGAGCCATAAACCCAAAGAACCTTAGACCCTGAACTATTGGGGACTTGAAATATTTTATACTTCAGCATTCTCAATAGAAGCCAAAGGTAGAGAAGGCTCATCTTGAAGAGATTTGCAGGTGCGACTTTTGCCCAATGGAATAAATCCACTAGAGCAGGAAAGCCAGGAAGATTTTAAGAGAATTTTTTTTTGGCATAAACCCCACCAACTTGGACTGAAAGGAATAAAGAGAGCTCAAAATGAAAAATCACCTTTGACCCTCAGACAAACTGGAAAGATACTCAATTGCAAACACAGGTAGGAAGGATGGTTCCAGAGTAGAATCAGGAGTCAGAAAGCAGAGCCAAGCAGTAAGGTGACTCATTTTCAGGACTGTGTCCTATTAAAGTAATTTTTTTATATGTACCTTGATGGGTTTCAAATTGCCATTGACCAGTGACTCCAGTATGGTTCCCTTCTCCTCTCCCCTCTTTTAGACAAGAACTCTGGACAAAGCTATCCCACATCTGCCCCAGCACTGTATGTTGGGTGAATGAGAAGGACTGGTTTGTCTAACTCACAGATATTCATATTGTGAAACTGGACCCGAGTAGCCTCAATGAATGCCAGCGGAGAGACACTGTCATTGGATGAGACCCTTAGGACCCTTGAGATGTGTTTTGATATGAATGATATGAATCATTGGCAGCCAGATGACAAAATGTAGTGGTCAGCCACCAGGCTACTCCCCAGGACACTTTACCTCCTACTCTTCATTCCCCATGTTCTCCCACTCAAAATGAGCAAGACCTACAACCAATAGGATATCACAAAACTCAGTGTACTACTTCCAAAGCTAGCTCATAAATGTTTGGCTACCCTTGAACTCCGCTTGGATCATTCACTCTCCAGAAAGCCAACCATCATGCCTTGAAGGTATGCAAGCTGTCCTATGGAGAGGTTCACATGACAAGAAACTAAGGGATGCTGGCAACAGTCAGCCCCAACTCATCAATCATTTGAGACATGTTGAGAGTGTTGTCTGAAGCATCTAAATATTTGTTGAACAGTGGTAACTAATTGACTTCAGAACTTAGAAGTAATGCCATGCTTACTAGGGTTAGATAAAACCCTAACATGCAGAAGTTGTAGACTCTGCAGTAACAAGCTGGAATCTCCACCCCTAGTACGAAGGTCTCAGATGACTGCATAGATACCTGAAATCTTGACTACAAACTCATCAATTTGTAACTAAGCCCCTCTCAGACTCCTGTTTCACCAAATAAGTCTAAGATGATGTAACTGTTGTTCCCAAAAGTCACTCAGTGCCAGGGAGGTATTTTTATGAAACAATCATTACATAATAAAAATTCGACAACAGAAACAAGCACAAGGGGATTGTAAAGCATACTAGGGAATTTATAACATACACAGTTTCTATGCTAAGGAATTTATAGCAAAGAATAAAACAACTGTCTCACACAAATGCAGTCATTCCATACTTATGCTATAGTCAGATTTAAAGTAGTCTTAATTTTTCACTGCAAAAGAATTATATTTACGTTTCATGCTTCTTAAGAAATATTTTTTAAGTAAAGGCTATTGAAAATTGTGTTTTGGGTATTTTTCAAAAAGAAATACTATTTCCAATGAGAATAAAGATAAATGTGAACTACCCACCAGAAGAAAAGGAAAATGCAGTTTTTTATTATTTTTTAAAACATACAAGCAATTTATCAATAATTTTATTTTATATGAAAAAAATTTTAAAACTCACCACTGTACCTACAGAGTGAGGGAGGTCTTTCATTTCCCCAACTTTTTATAGGCTTTTATTTTAATGCATATAATTTTGTGTGGTTAAATCAAACTCATAAGTTGTATTTTTTTGCTCACTTACTATTAGATCTTACAGGTTTTTCATGAACCACAGACTGAACCATTGTTACAATTTAGCACATTTTAAAGGTTACTTCAAGTTTCTTGAAAAATTAATAAATTTCTCACTTTATACCCAAATGTGTAAAGAAAATGTGAGTTCCTCATTCCCTGGATAATTATCAGAAACCCATCTCCCTGAGGACAAGCTATGAGTAAGCTTTCAACCTGACAATTTATGTTACCATAGTCCCAGCTCAATTGAATGAACTCAGGTAAGTGATTTTGGGAGAGTAAATAAGATTCCCTACCTTCTCCCCTTTCCCTACTCTTCTTCAAGAAGGTATTATGAACTTGGATAGGGTTTGATGCCTTCTGGTATTGGCTGCCTGGATTGGGTCCTGGGTATGCAGGGGGCCATTTTCACTTATGTACTTTATCCAGTTTTGTCCCAGAATCCAGGGAGAAAAGGAGACTTTTCCTTCAACCTGGATATTCCTCTCCAAGAACTTGGCCACCTTCCCACAACTCTGCTCCTGCTAGTGCAGTGAGCCTTGGGGATCCCATGTCACAATTATAGTACAAACCCACCTGGACCCCTGGTGCAGGATGTTTACCTGGCCACCCTCTTCTATAAGGTTCAATCACCAGTACCACCACCCCTTTGTATTTTCTGAGCAAACTGCCCTACAAGGTTCTCGGATCTTTTCCTGCACACCTCTTGTGAGTGCATGCCTGTCCACATTCCTCCTACTTCCCAAGAGTTAATGTTGAGAGGGGGTGCCTATGCCCCTGGGTGTCACTGACTCCTGTTTAGGATTGCAAATTTTAAGGAGGACATGCTAAAATGTGAGAATGGCCTTGATTAGAATTTCCTTTCAGAAAGATATAAGGGGGAGGAAGAAGTAAAACAGGCTTTTTTCTTTGTAATATGATAACAGGAGCTGTTCCCAAAAGGTGGGAAAACAGAAATGAAAAAATTATATAAAGGGAGTTGAATCAAAGAGAGGGATTTGGCCATTTGTATAATTCAGCCATTTTGGCCAGGGACTGTGGAAGATGAAGATGTGAGGCATGTGAGCTTAGCCATGTGGCCAAGGCATGGGGCCTGCAGTCTTTGGCTGGTCCATGCTAGGATGTGTGTGTTAAAGGAAGCTAAGACATTTGGAGATTTGAACTCCATGTAGGAGCTTTCTTGCTGAGTTTGACTTGTGTCTGGGAGAGACTGTGCGAAAGTCATGCCTGAAAAGAAAGTGAACTTTGCTGGTTCCGGTACTATGGAGCTTCTTCTACTACCTGGAGGAGGACAAGGAAAAGATGGCATGGAAGAATTGGAGTACGCCAAAGGAACATACCAAAGGAAGATGTCTTCAAACACGTGGAGATGAACTCTGACTGACTTATGTTGGTGAGATGCTCAGGACTGAGAGATTGAGGATTTTTAGACAATCTGGGGAAAGGACTTTGGACAATGTTGAGAAAGGTTTTGGACAATGTTAAAGTAATTTAGAGCTTTACTCTAGGAAATCACTTTGTTAGAAATAAATTAGTCTGCACTCTGAGAGTCTTGTTTGACTTGGGATTTTAGTGAGAAGGCTGGGGATGGTGGAAAGAACCCATGGAAGTTTAGAAGGCAAATTGAGGCAAACTAGTCTAAAGTTTAAATTGTGTTTTTAAGTTTTTCTTTTTTAGGTCTAAGAGAGGGAGAGAGAGCTGAGAGAAGCTGGTAGCTGATTTTTGCATAGCAATAGCAGGTGAACAGTGAAAATGCTAATGAACTGTTTTGAGCCTGCTTCCTAGGGAGAAGCAGGCATAGGTGTTCAAGTTCAAGGCAAAAAGTTTTTTGTTTTTTTTTTCTTTTCACCGTTTCAGTTGGTGGCCCGTACAGGGGAGTTGGACCATGCCAAAGAAGCACACCAAAGGAAGATGTCTTTGAGCATGTGGAGATGAACTCTGACTGATTGGACATTGGTGAGATGATCAGGACTAAGAGACTAAAGGTTTTTGGACAATCTGGGGAAAGGACTTTGGACAATTTTAAGAAAGGTTTTGGACAATGTTGAAGTAACTGGAGTTTTGCTTATTTTTTTTCCTGTGGTAAATAGGAAATCACTTGTTTAGTAATAAATTAGTCTGCACTCTAAGAGTCTTGTTCTGGCTTGTAAGAGGGTAAACTGAGGCAAAATAGTGTAAGGTGTACACTGTAGTTTCTAGGTTTGTTTGTTTTTGTTTTGTCTGAGAGAAGGAAAGAGCTGAGAAAAGCTGGTAGTTGATTTTTGCATACCAATAGTTGGTGAACAGTGAAGATGCTAATTAACTGCTTGAGTCTGCTTCCTAGGGAAAATCAGGGAGAGGTGTTCTGAGTTCAAGTCAAAAAGTCTCTTCTTTCTTTTCACCCAGTTTCAATGTGACTCAGCATGCTAGCTGGTGCTTTCTCTGTGTTTACACATTTTACACTTCCATCTATCATCTAAGAAAGATTCTTCCCATGTTCTCCTAAAAATCATAAGTAAAATCAGAAACAAAGTCCCTCCACTTCTGACTTTTTAGTCCGCCTCCCTAAAATATCTGGCTTTCCTGCCTCCTTTCCCTTCCACTGTTGATGGGTTGGAGAAGGGGAGGATAGTGGGTAAGGGGTGGGGCAAAACAGAAAAGCATCTAAGACCTGGCCACCCTCTTCTATAAAGTTCCAAAAGGAAAACAAAGACAACAGAACCCTTAAGAATGGAAATAAGAAGGCCAAGAGAGGGAAGAAATCAGAAGTGTGGAATGCAATGCTTTGCAATGGAGAGAGAGAGGTTTCAGGAGGGAGAGTGAGGAACAGTCAGAATCTGAGAAGATGAACACTGGCCAGTGTCCACTAACTTTAGGCAAAGAAGCTCAGTGTGACAATTTCCATGGACTGATGGTGAGGGGTGGAGTGGGCTAGAGGATGAGTGGGAAGGCAAGATGATGAGTTAGTGAACACAGACACTGTTTTCCAGAAAATTTGACTGTGAAAAGGTAGAATGGGGACAGAATATCAAAGGCAAGCCTTTTTGAGTGATGGTGCAGATGTTAAAGACAGACGGCAACCAGCCAGCTGTGAGGGACAAGGACAGGATGAGTTGATGATCCAGGTGAGTTCTTTCCTTAGTTCCTTCTCCATGAAGCAGGGAGG